>JAXQQM020085482.1:0-296217 GCA_034641835.2 Pinus albicaulis | reverse complement strand
AAACCTCATCCTCTTGGAGAGGAAAACCCGATAATCATTCTTCTTATAGATCATCAATTGACGAGAACCAAGACCATGACAAAGACCCTTGACACCAATATGCCTCCAATACCCTTGTCACTTAGTCTTCTAGGCTCCTTATGTTGATCTTGATTTTTTGCACCATGTTGCACCAACACTAGGAAAACTCCATTCCTAGCTTTACATAGTGAACTCCTTCCTGCCCTTCATTGAACTGACCTCGGCCTCCTAGAGATTTCTCCTCGTCCTACCTTCCTGCACCATTGTTGCCCTAGTCCGAGATCTCCTTTTCTTTGTTGTGATGTCTTCTCCTTCACGCTGTGTATATCACTGAGTCTATGCGAGAGAGTAAGATCAATGACAGAGGCTAACACTGCCTCTCCTCCGCATTGATCTCTGTCTCTTTATTACTCCTTACAGCCTTCCTTATTTCGCTACCAAGTCACCTACTTCTGCACTGTATGGACACCTTTTTTGCACTGTATTAGAGACCTTCTCTTCGTTGAGGTAGCCTTCGGCCTACCTGAAATATGCGAGGTAGATACAAACTTAAGACAGGACTAGATATGCCCTTCTCCTCTTCGTTGTTTAAGCTTATGTTTACGCACCAATAGAAGACCCTTAATCTGCACTCTATTTCAAACATGATCCGAATTGCTTGTCCTCAAATGATAAAGCAGTTCACTCTTTATATAGTGATTGTCTTTGCTCTAGGCCGACATGATCTTATGTGAGTAGGCTGACTTCACCAAGGGATATATACAACATACTATGAGCCGACCTTCATGGAGAATAGCGACAAGGTCTTGGAGCATATTATTACATCAATAAATTGTCCTTTACAAGTGTAACAACACTTCATATACATGACTCTAAATTATATATTTATGACAAGATGACAAACCCCTAAAACATCAAGAAGAAGTCTTTGACCTATAATAAAAAAACCTTGCTCATGAAACCCATGAGGCAAGCATTTACAAAATACATTTTATTATCTTTGTCTTCTTCATTACATAAATACATAATTACTAGTCATTATGAAGGTCGAACCTAGTTACACTTTTCAACAATATCATTAAGACAAGAACTCTTAAAGATGAAAATATCAAAGGAAGATGGAATAGCCTCGTACTTTATGAGGGTACCAGAAATAAGAGACCAAGTACAAGAGTTGGGAGAAATAATGTTTGATAAAGAAATGACCACCATTGTGCTCAATGCACTACCATAGGAATGGGGCAAATTTACCTCATACTTTATGAGGGTATCAAAAATAAGAGATCAACTACAAGAGTTGGGAGAAATAATGTTTGATAAAGAAATAACCACCATAGTGCTCAATGCACTACCATAGGAATGGGGTAAATTTACATCAAGCATTTATGGAAAGAAGAAAGCTACCCCATTCAATGAACTTTGGTCATTATGTAAGATTGAAGAAACCAGGCTGAAGGCAAAAAGTGATGTAGGATCATACGAGCCAGCTCAAGCATTTGTTGCCAAGGCTAATAAGAAAGGAAAATTTGGAAGGTTTGGTCCTTAGAAAAAGAACAAGAAGGATATGTCAAAAATCCAATTTTATGGTTTGTCATGAATATGGGCATTACAATAGAAATTGCCCTAAACTCAAGAAGGGAAACAACAAAAGAGGAAGGGAACCAGTCCATATCACCAAAGAACTGGAAGAAGCTGAAAAGAAGAAATCAAAGGAGTAAGTAAAAGATCTCTACTATGATTGAAGTAATCTTCTCCACCAATTTCTTTTCAGTTTTTGTATAGTATAGCTATAATGGTAGGAAACATTAGAAGCATCATAGGATGCATCATTTTAAGAGATGGCATCATAATAGCATACGATTGAAGCAAGAGCTCATGACATCATCATAAGAAGCTTGAAAGATAGTTGAAGTAGAAGTCTATAGCAGTCATCATCTAATAAATAGATAACTTGCATTAACAGGTAGATGAAAATGGGCGATGGACGAAACCCTAGCCATGGCGGCCATGGGGATCACAGGGCTGGTGGTGGATATGGGCCCATGGTGTTCTGGAATTTAGTGCGTATCCCGTCGGTGTTTATGGTTTTTTCATTATCAGTTCTTCTTACGGGGTTCATTGTCTTAGGGTTTTTTTTTTAACCTATCTTCGCACATTTATCAGTGATCTTTTATTATTGTTTGTCTCTGGCTGGTTTGCTTCCCCACACGGTCTGTCATTGCCGGTCACGGGCTTTGAGGGCCTTTCTACGCTGTTCAGTGAACTATTCTAATAGTGGCTCTGACCGACTGCCTCAACCCGGTTTTTCTGCAGTTGCTTCATCTTCACTTGTGCTTTGGGGAGACCATTCCGACTTCTGTGGTTACCCCTTTGTGGTCTGCACTCACTGCGGTTATTGGGCAATGGTCGAATCTCACGGCTGCTTCCGGCAGTTGCTTCGAGGTGCACCGTTTTACATTTTCCTCCACAAAGCCTGCGACAGTTACTAACCGAACCCATCATCTGGTCATGAGTTTATACGAAGAAGAGGTTGATTATTCGGCGGACCCTCTGGAGGGTATGGACATCTGGGGGAAGGAGACTAATGATGAGGTGGCAGACATGCTGGATATGGTGCCTGCACCGGCTATTCACGAGTCGAAATTACCTCTACCGGTCACACTTGTGAGCTTCTCTGAATCATTAGGGGGCTGCCTGGACCCATCGACCTTTACTATCCCATTGTCATCTGTATTGCGTCTCTGGGAGTATAAGACACTTGACACACCTGTCTTGCAGGAGGCTTGCACCACTGCTTCGGCCTCACATGCAGTCGAGGTTACAGAAAACATTTGTGCGGAGGCCCTTGCATTTGAAAACTTATGCATAGGGGGGACACGTCGTTGCAGCTGCCCATATCTTCTTCTGTTGCGACTAAGCCGACGGCGGCGTCTGGGTGCTTCGTCAATATACCGTTTGAGGCACAGGTGGTTGATGCTCAACCATTGTCTGATTCTGAGGGGACAGGCGAACCTGGTACGGAATCTGAGGACCTGAACCTACTCAGGGGTAGGGGGAAAAAATCGCGACCTGCCAAGAATCGGCACAGTCGGAACGCGAATATTGGGAGAGATAAAGGCATGGCCAACTTAGAACTGACGGAAGCTATAGTTCTTGTGGGAAAGGTCCGCAGACGCAAATACTCCTCCGCGCGACTTAAACTTTGGACAGAAGAAATATGGGGAGGACATTTGGAACAACTCCCGGGGGTCACACTACTGACCAGGGGCTGGTTCGCCCTCACTTTTTCACAGCTAGCTATGGTGGATTGGGTTCTTACCAAGTTCTGGCACATCGAGATGCACCCGGTTCTCTTGAAACGATGGTTCCCTCTTTTTGACCCAAACAAGGAAAATTCAGGTGCGGGACCTATCTAGATGCGATTACCTGGGCTCCCACTTCAATTCTAGAATGAAGCGGCTCTTCACAGCATTGGAGAAGACTTCGGCCTTTATTTAGATCATGCCAGATCCTATTTAGAGTCAGGCATTTGCTCTGTTGCCTGCATTCTAGTATTTCTGGACACTCGGGATGGTCTTCACAACAATTACAACATGTTCTTCGAAGGGATGGTCTGGCAGCAGCTATTGGACTACGAGTGGATTCCATTCAAATGCAGACGATGCCATTCGGTTGGGCATTTGTACAAAGAATGTCCTCTCTTGGGTGCGGGGACCCCTCTCTCTAAGACGGTTGCTCATATGGCTACACAAACTAATCCGGTCACTATATTGCCGACACCTGAGGAGCAACTGCGGGATGCTGATAATTGGTCCGAGTCCGTGCTGCCTTCATGGCCGATTACACAAGCCCGGACTCATTTCTCGCCTGTCCACTCTACTCGGCAGCTTTCGTCCTCGATTTCGGGTACCTCTCTACCCTTTTCTACTATTCGTAATTTTTTATCTCTTGCATCGTCTATTTCTTCACACCATTCAGTTTGTACTTTACACTCCATTAGTTGCTCTATTGCATCGCCCCCCCCCCCCCCCGGCCCTCCATGCCGCCCACCATTTCCCATACCTCTGCTGCGTCAACTGGTCTACCTCCCCTTTCGACTGTCGATTCCTCATCTGTCGAGCACCATTATTTCTTGAGATCCTCCACTCACCTGACCCCCTTGTCTGATCTCGACATTGGCTCGGGGCAGGGAATCCCTTCATCTAAATCACGAGGTAGACCCTCTGCTATCTCAAAGGCTATCAGAAAAGCCAATTTGGAGGTGGAAGCGGGCACTCAATCATCCCTATTTTGGGTTCTTAGAGCAAGGAAACCTAAAGATGGGGTTCCCTCATGATCTGCCTCTCCTTTAATTGCAGGGGGCTTGCCAACCCCATCAAGAGATTGGCACTAAAGGAACTTTTGCTTACCACTCCCATAGATGCCCTGTTCCTTCAGGAAACTTTGGGGGATGGTATTTCCATCAACAAAATCCTTATCTCTCTCCTCCCGGACTGGACATTTGTGACTTTAGATGCCCAAGGTCGCTCTGGCGGCTGCGCATTAGGCATCAACAACAGGACCACTCGAATGTTGAATTGTTGGGGGCGGGAAGGCGTCATCGGCATGGAGGTCTCCAATGGAGATTTTGCACATTCCTTCACCTTGATTAACGTGTATGGTCCATGCATTAACAGAGATATTTGTTGGCTATCTCTTCTTCGACGCCCGTTGCTTCAACATGCTCATACCATTCTAGGTGGTGATTTAAACTTTTCTTTGGGGATCCCGGAATCTTGGGGACCACATGCCATCCTTGATTCGCTTTCCGATTTTTTCGCCACAAATCTAGAACTGGCCGAGCTGATCGACATTGACACGCCAAAGAAGCAATCTACCTAGGGAAATAGACGCACCAGGGAGGCTGCATTAGCGCGTCGCCTCGATCATTTCCTTATCAAGCAGCAGTTTCATAACCAATTGGTTAAAACAAGACAGTGGGTTGGCAGCGGTGGTGTCTCTGATCACTCACCGGTTTATTTGGAATTTCTAGCAGGAGAACAGAAATTGCATCCACCTTTCAAATTCAATGCTAGATGGTTACAAGATCCTGAATTTCATCAGTTGGTATCACAGGAGTGGCAACATTGCATTCATTACCCTGACAAGGAACCTGCAAGGGTTTTTAATGATAATCTCAAGCGTATCAAAGCAATCACTATCAGATGGGCTCGAGCGACAAAAAAGCTTGAGGAGGAGGAGCTGAGTAGAATTGAATTGGAAATCTCTCAGCTTACAGATTCGGAATATTTGGGCTTTCGCTCGATGTCTTCCAAAGAGCAGCTGATTGCACTTGAAACCTCCAGGGAAAATATCCTCCGTCATAAGGAAGACGAGTGGAGATTAAGAAGCAGGGTTATCTAGTTGAAATCCAGGGATGAAAATACTAAGTTCTTCCAGCAGTGTGCTAATGGAAGGCGCAACATCAATACTATCTGGGAACTATCTGATCATACCGGATATGTGGCCAAAACTCATGCTCAACTTTCGGATTTGGGCATCCAGCACTTCACAAATCAATATAGAGCACCACTCAACATCAACCTGCCGAATATCATGAATATTGCTAGAACTTTTCACAGGTTTGTGGATGATGAACAGGCAGAGGATCTCAATGCACCGATCACCATGGGGGAGATTGAAGGGGTACGAAAATGGTTTAAAAAAGACAAAAGCCCTGGACCAGACGGTCGACCTATTGAATTCTATCTACACTTTTTTGAACTCATTGGCCGCGATCTCCTCCTAGTCATTGAAGAGAGTAGAAAATCTGGTAGGATTTATGATGGTTTTAATTCTACATTCATTGCCCTTATCCCTAAAAATGATCACCCGGAATCCTTCCATGATTACAGGCCTATATCTCTCTGCAACTGCATTTACAAGATTATTTCCAAAATCTTTGCAAATCGTATTAAACCCATCCTCTCTTCTCATATTGCAATGAAGCAATTTGCCTTTCTCCATCACAGGCAGATTCATGAAGCTATAGGCACTGCCCAGTAGGTCCTACACACCATTAAAACCAAGAATCTTAAGAGCACCGTCCTTAAAATTAACCTTGCCAAAGCCTTTGATCATGTCAATTGGAATTACATTCATCTCATTCTCATTCAAACAGGATTTCCCCCATCTTTAATAAACTGGATTATGGGTTGTATTAGCAATGCCTCTTTCAGCATCCTCATCAATGGGGCTGCATCAGATTTATTTCATGCTAGTAGAGGTCTTAGGCAAGGATGCCCCCTCTCACCTCTGCTTTTTGCCCTTGTTATGGAAGGCCTCTTGTCTCTCATTAATAAGGCAAAGGCAGCTGGCGATATCCATGGTATTAGACTAAATGAGTTCCTGCAGCTGACACACTTGCTATTTGTGGATGATGTGATTATTTTTTTGGATGGCTCTTGTCAGGACTGTATACAATTTGATCATATCCTTCAAATATTCTGCAGAGCTAAGGGTATGGCTCCCAACCACAGCAAATCCACCATTATTATGACTAGATGCTCTGCACAAGAACAGAGGCTTGCAATTGTGAACTTCCCTTATGTGCGCAGTTACATTGGGGATGGTTTGAAATATCTTGGATTCCACCTCAAGCCAAATGACTACTAGATAAAGGATTGGAATTGGTTGATTGCAAAAGTGGAGCGCAGGATCAATATCTGGCATCATCGGTGGCTCTCGCGGGCGGGAAGACTGGTATTAATCAAATCTCTCCTGGAAGCTATCCCTGTATACTGGATGTCACTTGCGTGGCTACCCAAAGGTGTCACTAACCGTATTCAGCAGATTTGCAGACAATTTCTCTGGAGAAACTCGACTAATGAGCGCACCTTTGCCTGGGTGGCTTGGAACCATATCAGCTGGCCAAAGCATTGGGGTGGTTGGGGTATTAAGGATCTCCCCATCTTTGCATCAGCTCTGGCTGCCAAATTGGGTTGGCACCTTATTACTGGGCACAGCCTGTGGAAGGAGGTTACTGTCGCCAAATATATTGCTCCCCAGACCACCTTGGATTGGATCTGTGGTACTATACAACATTGTTCAGGATCCTCGATCATCTGGAAGGCAATCACTAAATCTTCGCACCTAATTCAATGAGGACTGACTTGGCAAATTGGAACAGGAACTTCGGTCAGAGTGGGTGTGGACTCATGGTCAGGCAGTGGGAGAAATTTCAAACTGCCACAATATATCATTAATCACCTTGCTAATGCTGGATATCACCATCTAGCACAGGTTGCTGATCTGGAGCGGACTAATTGGCACGCCCACGGCTGGCTATCAGCGCAGGAGCTCGGGATACCATTGGAAGGCCATCACGATTGGATTCATTACATCAAAGCCCTTCAAGCTTCTCATATCCACCTCTTGGACCAAGAGGATGAACTTATATGGGCCCTCTCGCCCAGAGGATAATACTCCCCAAAAATTGGATAGATCACTCTTTGCGCACCCAAGGAACCTCAGGATAAACTATGGTGGTGGCACTCAATCTGGAAGTTGCAAGCACCCCACAAAACCAGATTACTATTGTGGTGCATTCTCCACAACTGCATACCGACCATGGACAACCTCCGCAGACGTGCTATCAATGGCCTGTCCAGATGCTGCTTCTGTTTCGCTCATGAGGAAGATGCTCAGCATATTTTCCTTGATTGCCCATCTATCAGAAATCTCTGGCATTTGGTCACTCATGTGTCGGGTTGTGCACTCACTTGGCATGGTGCTACTCTATCTGAGGCTTGGTCTACGTGGTGGAATGCGGCCACCTGCATCAAAATGCGAAATCTTCCTCTACTGATTGCGTGGGGCAATTGGACCGAGCGAAATCGATATACTTTTGAAGGCTCACAGGTGATCTGGGATCACATTTGCTCTTCCATCATAGCCACTTAAAGTCTCATACTGGATGCGGAACATCCCACCCAATCAAAGGACATCACACCTGAAAGAATTGATCATTCTCAGTCGTGGGCATATTTTGACGGGGCTTCTAATCAACATGGGTGTGGGGGCGGTGCGGTTCTTTTCATCTCTGCCACTCATTATTTTCACCTCAAAATGGGGTTGGGCCCTAGTACAAATAATTTTGCTGAACTTGTTAGCCTCTGACTTCTCCTGTTATTTGCCCGTGAAAAAGGATGCAACAGAATACAGATCTTTGGAGATTCTCTTATTGTCATAAACTGGTTCAATTCTCTTGCACAGTGCCACACTCACACACTTACATCATTATTGCGGGAGGTCCTATATCTGAAATCTTATTCTGACACTATATTTGTAACTCATATTTACAGGCAGAGGAACCAAGTGGCAGACAAGCTTTCCAAAGAAGTCACGGAGCTAGAATGGGGCAGATGGTTCATCACTGAACACGATGGGGAACAAGTTTATCAATATTTTCACGGATCGTTCATTGATGACTTCCAGGATATGGGAGCAGTCACTCCTTGACTGCATTTTGACAGACACTTATTTTTTGGAGACTCTTAGGTTGATGATATTATCAGCTCTATTTATTATCGGCAACTATTTGTATGTTTATCTTTATTTTATGTTCAAAGTAGGGATCAAATTAGAACTACCAACACTTGATACATGCAGAATATATGCACTGATACATGTAAACTACATGCCTCCTTAGTGAGGATACAGTTATTTTCCATGCTCTATGAATGGATATTATATGTAAAATGTAACATGTAATTTTTTCTATATTAATGAAAAGTTACGAATTTTTTCCCAGGAAAAAAGGCAGTGATCATTAGACGGAAGTAGCTCTTGGTAACCTTATTGGAGCATAAGTAGTACTTATGGGTAGTAGAAATTCATCTAGCATAGAGATCATCGCACATCATCATCATTAGAAAGGAGCGTTTGCAAGATGAGGATAATCAAGATCCTCTATTGGAATCTTCATTAGAAGGTTCACCTCTCTTGGGAAAAGCAAGTGTCTCGCTAAAAATTCTACCTTGTATGGGATTCATTGATTAGCAGGATGATGGTATGATGACAAAGGAGTGCAATTGGTCAAGACAGTTGAAGTACTTTCAATCATGGAAGGGAAGTTGCCGAAGGAAATCTAGATGACCAGAAAAGGAAAAAAGGTATGTATGCATGTATTCAATTGAGTCATGTCATATGGTTGCATGGGTAAATGATCTACGTCATGAGCATGATCAAAGAAGAAGGATCTCTTCCTTGGAAAAGATGCATGAAGGCATGATTCACATGTTGATTTATGGTAGCATCAGATGTGCTCTAGCCTTGTAATTTTGTATATAGGCTAAGACACATGTATTCCATAATACCCAGAAAGGATTTTGGAAAATTCCACTTAGAGATGGTTTAATTAAATTAATTAATAGTTTTTTAATGTTTTCCTAAGTCTAAACTTAGGGAAACTGATTAATTAAAGGGTATTAATTAAACTAAGTGTGAATCTTCTAGATAAAGTCATGGATCAACTCTTAGTTAATCTTAGCCCTTGATTATGTTTTAATCTTGGTCGTTGAAGGGTCAACGAAAGATTATAAGAAGGAGGGTGAGGGACCTATGGAAAACACACTGAGCATTTGGCATTTTCGAGCTTGTGAGAGAGACATAGCTTTTAGTCAAGATCGAATCACTAGCATAGGGTTTGCCAAGTGATTTCGATTCAGTGATCAGTTCCAGAGAGGGGAAAATGCAGTAACTGGTCAGGAGGACCAGGAGTACATTTCAGAGAGAGAAGCAGCAGTGATGCAGTAGAGGCAGTGCAGTCATCTGGAGGGGTGACGCAGTTCCTGAAGGAAATCACGTAGAAGTGACGCAGTGCCTTCTAGATTCAGTCCGAAGATAGTTGGAAGTTGGGGTTTCTGAGCTAGGAGAGCCAAAACTCAGTTTCAGATCAGCTTGATCATTTGCAGAGGAGAAGTGATGCAGTTCTTCAGCTTACCCATGCAAGCTTACGCAGTAGCAGCGTAGGCATCACGCAGAGGCAGAGAGGGGCTTCACCAGCGCTATACCGGATCAGCCAGGGACTAGCATAGTGTGATATATCTCACATTTCTTCTGTTGCCGAGAATTCATCTGAAGGGTGAGCCAGATATTGGCACCCTATTTGTACTCAAGATTTTGCTGCTTAATAATACAAAACCCTCAGATCTGTTGCACTGGTTTTCCCAAGTTGGGTTTTTCCGGGGACTTAGTCCAACAATAACTGTGCCAAATGTGGATGTTTTTCATTGTATTTTGTTCAGTTTGTTTCAGCACTTAGATTTATTCCGCAGCATTATTTGTGTAGACTGCTTCAGTAATTACTTCGATATTTCACTGTTATGAAATAATTATGAAAAATAATAGGATAAGTAATTCAGATTTGTTGCAGTAGGAATTCAGATTTAGGACTTTTCACATGGTATCAGAGCTTATTCAAGCTGAAGTGCAGAAGAAACAAGGGTGAACCAACAGATCAACACTGAAGAGACTAGGAACTGCGTAAGCCAAGAGACTGGGGCGCGCAGTTACGCTGTTAAATTTTGTTCCCGTTTCTATGCCATTTCAGATTAGGGCACAATACTGAAGAAGATAGAACATACTTAATAGATCGATAGAAGACAAGCCAGAACAGAGATAGGAGATGGTGACGTTACGGCGATCAGCAAGATGCTTCTACCAGCAAAGTCTTCAATAGGTCATTCAGCCAAGTGTGTCACACATAACCCCAGAACAATCCAAACAAAGAATGTGCAGCTCCAACGCTATCCAAAGAGAGAATTCCTCCACATCGATGTGTGTCAAATGAACTCCAAGTCTCTCCAATATATAGGAATCTTTGGGGTGTGTGACACGTCCTTTAAGACATTTAAGTCAATATTTTATTCCAGGCCGACCCAGCACATAAGTGGAATAAATTCAAAGTACATGTTCTGCTCATCCGATCGAGATGATCTTTAGATCAATCTTACACCTCTCCAAAAGAGGAATCCAATAAAAATATTGCAATCGTCATCTGAGCAGCACAACCGGAGTTTTGACCTAGTTGTCCAATTTTAACACTCCCTCTCAACTAGGGAGAACTCCGTCCACTAGTGCAATCCAAACATCGTGCGTCATCCCGCCGTAACTTGCTTTGCTGGCCTCTTTATTTCAGAACAGAAGTGGGTCAGTCACAAAGACATCATACCCGGCTGACAGATTCAGCCCTGAGGTCCGAACTCGATCGACTCACGAAGAGTTCCAACCAATCCCGAAGCCGGTTCATCCGACCCGAAGTCGCAGGTCCCGTACCTCACTCATCGACTCACAAAGAGTCTCCAACCAACCCGAAGTTGGTCTATCCGACCCGAAGTCGCAGGTCCCGCACTTCACTATCGACTAATAAAGAGTCTCCAACCAACCCGAAGTTGGTTCATCCTCGACCCGAAGTCGCGCAGGTCCCGCACCTCACTATACTTGGACCGTGCCATCCTAGATAGAGAGTACGGCAAACTCTGATGCGTCCATCAATCTTTGCTACTAGTCTCTAGCCTTTCCCACCTCATTGGCCAAATGAGAGGTACTTCCCATGAGCCCTAAACTCAATGGGTAGGATGCATACGGGGCACAGATAAATGAGAGGCGAACCAACTCAATAATCACAACGGTGGGGCAGAAGCACCATAAGTGCTTATAGCTTCGAGAAGCTATCCCCAAAGCCCCCCAGAGCTCCCAGAGCTCATCGTCCAACGGAACCCACACCATAGGGTCGTTTCATGATTCCAAGATTCTCACGGAAGGTTAGGAACATGACCTTCCCCAAGGGCATTGTGAGAATATCCGGGACATGCTCATTAGTTCCTATATGATCGAGCCTTACGACGCCTCGCTATACCATATCCCAGATAAAGTGGTACCAGCCATCAACATGCTTGGATCAATCGTGGAACACAGGATTCTCAGTCATACGAATCCCACTCTGGTTATCACAGAGTATCACAGTGGTATCTAGCACATGTCCAAACAGCTCACTAAAGAGCTTTCGCAACCAAACTGCTTCACAACAGGCCATCCTAGCTGCAATGTATTCGCCCTCAGCGGTGCTCAAAGCCACCGACTTCTGCTACCTGCTCATCCATGAGATCGAAGCAGAACCAAGATTGAAGCAGCATCTCGATGTGCTCTTACGATCCACCACACTGCCAGCCCAATCGGCATCAGTATATCCACGGAGTGTCATACTTCTGACAGTGTATCTCAGCCCATGGTCTATCGTGCCTCAAAGATATCTCAAGAGTTTCTTGGCACCAACCTAGTGAATGTTATGATCAACCATGTGTTGACTCAAAGTGTTCACTGCACAGCATATGTTCGAACAAGTGTTCATTAAGAACATCAGGGTCCCTATGAGTTAACGATACTCAGTAGGACAGGCCCAGCAACGCTGCTACTCAACTTCTTAAAGTTGAGTTCCATGGACTTATAGTCCATCATACCAGAAACTTCATAATGTATTTTCCTTGAGAAAGGAAAATCTTGCCAGGTCTCTGCTAGACCTTCAGGCCTAGACATCAGCCCTAGGTCCTTCATCTCGAACTCAGCAGCGAGCTCCCTCTTGCACTGATGAATGAGAGGGTCAGCACCTGTCAGGAAGAGGTCATCCACATACAGCACCAGAATGAGAGGTTTTCCCTTGACAACCTTGAAGTAAGGGTTCGGATCAACATTACTTCGAGTGAAGCCCAGCTTCATCAAGTAGCTATCTATCCTCTTGTACCAATCTCAGGGTGCTTGATTCAGCTCATAGAGTGCTTTCTTCAACCTGCAGACATGGGTGTCCCGATCTTGGACTTCCAACCCCAGAGGTTTCTCCACATATATCTCTTCCTTTATCACACCATGCGGAAAAATGCGGTCTTCACATCATCTGATGAAGACTCCATCCTTGCGCAACAGCAAGGGCTATAATAGATCGAATGGTGGTATCTCTAGCCACAGGTGCAAATATGTCATCATAGTCTATATCTTCCTCACAGGCAACGAATCTTGCCTTGAACTTTTCAGCACTTCCAACAGATCCATGCTTGATCTTGTAGAGCCATTTCGAGGTGACAACTGCTTTGTCCTATGGTCTTGGGACCACAGCATAGCATCCTTCCAGACTTGATGCTTTACGACTTCCTCAAAGGTATCCAAGGTCAGATTGTACAAAATTACTCCTGCTAGATATCCTGTTATTAATATGGCTTCTTGGTTTTCCTTCGGAATTTCCCCCTCTGAAGCCATATGTCCCTAAGCCATGAGGATCTTCTTTCGTTGAACAAAGACATCCACTCAGGAGCATATACAGATATATCTCCCTCTTAATGTTAGCTTCTCTCTCGAGAGAAGACATCTGTTTTAAATGAGGGCATCCCAGACACCATCTTGGAATTGGGACCTGATCTCCCACAGTCAAAGCCATCCAACAGACTTTGCTGATCATGATTCAAGATTCCAACCATGTGACCAAAAGCTGCATAAACTTCCCAGTTCACATTTTAAGTTTACCATAACGCTCCAATGTAGGACTGATACAGTCACATGCTGCTGCTACATAGGTGTCTATCTATGTCACTGACATACAGGGGGAACATATCAGCAAGCCTCAGCTTGTGTTAGAAGTCCTTTCAGCCACTACCTGTTATTCTGTGAGTAGCTCCTTCAAACAGCCTTCAAGACTGCAGCTTACAAAGAAAAACAAGGGATCCAATCTACCTTGGTTTATCCTGCACTTGAGGCATTGCACCTTGAATTGCTTCCAGATCTGCCCATTTCTGGTTATTTCAGCAGACAGCTCCTAGGGCTGTAAAAAATTTTGATCACTACATAGAATTTCCTCAAGGACTTCAACAGTCAACCCTTACAACTTCCAGCTTCAACATGGGTGTCTGTCTATGTCACTGTCATGATGACAGTGACATAGAATCACAGATTTTGAACTATCACACTCATCACTGCTTGCTGAATCACTGATCTGGCCAAGATTGCAGATTTCAGTTCTGTGATTTTTCCCTGAATTTCACTGATTCCAACCAATCATACAGACTTTATACCCTTCTACATGCCAGTCCATGCAGATCCGGCACAGACATAGTGGCACCCCTGCTCATCAATGTTACAGCCCCAACCATCCAACTGGAAGAAAAAAATAAAAATAAAATTAGGACAAGGCACTTCACTGCTCTTAAAGACCCTGTCAAGTACATTAAAACAATTCCATTGTCTTCACTTGAGATCCAGTCTATGCCACGTGCACAGATTTCGGAATTATTGTGATTTGTCTGCATCCAACTTTAGCTTGTATCTATGGCTGCCTCAGACGTGTAGCCATCCCAGGATTAGTGAGTACATAGTCAGAAACATATGTGATAACCACCTGCAATCTTGTGATAAATCCAACAAGAAAGACACGGTGCCCTCCATGTGTCCAAACAGAAGGTGAGGGTCCCAAGGCTTGCATAAAATTCAAATGTCCAGCAGACAGATACCTCAATGCTATCTTGATTCTGTTAGCATTCTGTGAAATTTTAGCAGAAAACACTTCTCAAAGTGGACCCAGTTAGCTTGAGCTTTCCTTGATGGCTCTACATGCTGGCAGAGAACCCACCTGTGGCGAGAGCCACTCCATGGGGTTCAGCCGACCCTGCAGCTCGGGGACAACAGCAATCCTCATATAGAAATCGGAGGGCTTTTCTCAAGGGAAATCGATGTATGTTTTCTATTAGATTTTAAACAGAAACCGCCAATCACAGATCTTGCAGGTATCTTTTATGCAACATATGGGAATAGGAATTGAAAGAAATACAGTCATGGTTGACAGAACTCGGGCAGTCTATTTTGCGATTACTGCACCTTCTCCAGTTCACATTCACCTCATACACGGTCCGCGTTAAAACTTTTCATCCTGTGCTTTGACAGCGTAGGCTCACTCCAGAGTTCGAGAAGCAATGCCGGGCAATTGGATTATTGATACGGTGGACAGCTCGTAACAATCTCTGTTACATACCTGTGCATTAAAAAAAATTGGATGGTTTTAATCCGGAGCTCGACCGCTAACAACATACACAGCTTCGTCTGCAATTCTTTTCCTCCATACGTCTGTCCCGAGAAACGCAGTCACGTATATATATATTTTTTCTCAGCGGTTTCTGCGATGAATTTACCATCACGGATATTTAAATAAAAAACTGCTTCACCTGTCGTGGAAGTTTGACAGATTTACTCCCGCATTGTGATCCTCCATACGCCCCTTCAACGATCACGACTACGATCACCGTAGTATTGTCGGCCACGATGTTCATTCAAAAACGCCCCTGCAACGATCACGACTACGACCACCGTAGTATCGTTGGCCACGATGTTCACCGACGTCAGCGGGCTGCAATACCTCCAACAGGATCGTGTGCCAGGCACGGAACACACAACGGATCTGAAGAACCCTTTGCGGGATTTGTTGCGGGCTGTACTGAGGTTCTGGGCTATTTCAAGCCTTCCAAGCAGACTTCGGCCCTCACTCTAGGGCTGCGGCCTTCTACAGATGCTTAGCACAGAACAACGGCCATCAAATACATGCAAACGATAATTAAAACACGTACCTCTATCGAAGTTGTTTTGGCCTCAACGAAACTAGGGCACCATGGCAGGTCCCCTTTTCAGCCTTATCTCAGCAGTGCCCTAAAGGCTGGCTATCCTTTAGGGAAGGGATCTCCCTCCACGGCTGATGTAAGAGACGGTTTCGGACCCCAAACATGAATTTGTTCCTTTTTTTTTTTTTTTTTTTTTTTTTGATATTAGTGGCTCTCTTTGACCCTTCAAACGATCTGCGTTAGTCTATTTTGAGGACGAGTCCACCTTCAAAGAGCCCTCAGGCAATCCTCTCATCTCGGCCTTCGAGACGACCACTCGGATCGATTTGCCCACAGGCGGTTCTTCATCCAAGACGTCATGCCCTACGGAATTTTGGCCTTTCTCCTGTTTTGTCTTAAGGTGGACTCACTTCCACGCTATCTTGATTAGACTTGCTCACGCTGATCCAAAAACTAGGGCATTGTCTTCAACCACAGCTCCGATACCATGTTAAATTTTGCTCCTGTTCTATGCCATTTCAGATTAGGGCACAATCCTGAAGAAGATAGAACATACTAATAGATCGATAGAAGACAAGCCAGAACAGGGATAGGAGATGGTGACGTTACGGCGATCAGCAGGATGCTTCTACCAGCAAAGTCTTCAATAGGTCATTCAGCCAAGCGTGTCACACATAACCCCAGAACAATCCAAACAGAGAATATGCTATCCAGAGAGAGAATTCCTCCACATCGATGTGTATCAAATGAACTCCAAGTCTCTCCAATATATAGGCATCTTTGGGGTGTGTGACACACACCTTAAGACATTTAAGTCTATATTATATTCCAGGTTGACCTAACACAACAGTGGAATAAATTCAAAGTCCATGTTCTGCTCATCCGATCGAGATGATCTTTAGATCAATCTTACACCTCTCCGAAAGAGGAATCCAATAAAAATATTGCGATCGTCATCTGAGCAGCACAACCCGGAGTTTGGACCTAGTTGTCCAATTTTTAACAACGATCCCGGAGCCCGGGAGGGCAATCTAGCGCAGAGAAAGCTCCCTCTGAGAGAGTTGACAGAGGGGTAAGCTTTTTCAGTTGCAAAAGAGGCAGCATAGCAAACCAGTGTAGTTGAAGAACGCAGTAGCTGCACAGCAGTGAGTGCTAGTGCAGAAGCGTCAAAAATTTTCTGAAAAACACAGTTGGGGATTTCTTGACCTCAGCGAGTTCTCTTACTCAAAGAGACTCAGTTTCTCCCATGTAGCAGTAGAAGCATTGACTTACTCCTCAAGGAGTGCGTAAGTCTAGCTGAGCAGAGGGTTAGAGGGAGAAGTTGACAGTTGAGGAGATGGTCAGTAACGGATTGCGTGACCAAGATAGGTTGGAGGGTGCCTCCAACTATGTCATTTGGAATTCAAGGATTCAATTTCTCCTCGATGAGCATGATCTAAAGGCCCTCATTGATAGCGAAGTTGCAGAGCCACTGGATGCAGCACATCTGAGAGCCTTCAAGAAGAACATGGCAAGAGCCAAACGATTGATCCTAGATGGTGTAAAGGATCACATCGTACCCCACATCGCAGCAAAGAACATTGCTAGAGAAATGTCGGTAGGGCTGGAAAAGTTATATCAAGGATCTTCCGAGTAGAGGAAGATGTATCTGGAGGAGAAGATGCGTCAGGATGAAGAAGGGAGAGTGTTTTGACTCTTTCCTGTCTCGAATTCAAGATAACCGAGACTAGCTGTCAACAGTGGGGCCAACACCTAGAGACTCAGAGCTAGTAAGGCTCACTCTGAACTCTGTTTCAGAAGACTATCAGGTCTTTGTCCAAAGCATTATGGGCAGAGAAAAACTCCGAGGATGGGAACCGATGTGGGCAGCCTTGCAGCAAGAAGAGCTGAGGAGAGATCTCCTCAAAATCCATATTGAGGATGGCAGTAGCGGTTCGAAAGTCAAGAAGGAGGAGGAAGAAAACACAGTCCTTGCATCAAAGGGGCAACAACGGCAGAAGAAGAAAGATCTGTCCAAGATCAAGTGCTTGAGGTGTGGGGAAATAGGACATTATGCCACACAATGTCCTCTTAAGAAAAAGGACAAGGAGGAGAAGCAAGATCCTCAAACCAGAGCTGCCAAGGTTGAGGCAGAAGTTGATTGTGCTATGTTAGCTCATATTCCGAAAGGAGGGAAGTGGGTTGACTTGGAGTTGTAGATCTAGAATCTATAAGTGGCAGGATCCTCGAGTATTTTTGAACTCTTGGATCACATACGAGCCTACGAGAGCCTTAAGGCGGTAGCGGGATGGACGGTTGCGGGGAGGTAAAAGACAACGCGATTGGCTGAGTACTAGAGGCACGATCGGCGCGGAAGAGCAACGATGCTTGACGGCCGCGAGTGTATAGTGGTGCGGCGCGATGCAAGCGAGCATATTAGAAGGAAACTAGTGCGAAGTGCGAAAATGAACGGATCTTATTATCAAGATGCAATTTTACTTGTCCAATTAGGATGTTTTTCTGCAATTAGCAATAGTGCGGCACGACAAATGAGAAGCGACGACGGTGTTGTTAAATTTGGACAACTAGGTCCAAACTCCATGTTATGATGCTCAGATTAAGAAGCTAATATTTTTGTTGGAATCCTCTTTCGGAGAGGTGTAAAATCCATATATAATATGTCTTAATCCGATGAGCAGAACATTTATTTTGAATTTATTATTCTTAATAAATTATATGTGTAGGTTGGCCTTAAGGTTGCACGCCCCCAGCAGATGTGTCACACGCCCCAATGATGGATATAAATACAGGAAAAGTTGGAGAGCATTTCATCACAACACAACTCACATCTTCCTTTCTCATCTGAAATAGTACGAGCTACCTGGAGGACGAGTTTCAGCCACATGTGGGAAGGAGAAGGAGGACAAATCGTACGGCTGAGTTGAAGTACGATTTTTCTGCAGCTAGGGTTTCGCAGAAAGTTTGACCAGCGTTGACTTTGGTCAACGCATGGTCCAATCAAGCTGAAAACTTGTGGGAAGTTCGATTTTGGAAGGCCGTACTACCTGGCACAGAAATCGAGGTCAAAGGGTTGACCAATTTGCTGCTGCGTTGACTTTTAGCTTGCTGCCCTGCGTTGACTTTTTCAGGACAGCGTTGACTTTTGGGGAGTTGACTTGGGTTGACTCATTTGCTGATTGGAGGTCTGTTGTGACACATGCTGGGCTGGCTGACCAAGGAGACTTCGCTGGTTGAAGCATCCTGTTGACCGCCGTAACGAACACACACATTTTCCTGTTTCTGATTTGTCTTCTGTAAGATCTACTTATATGTTCTATCTGCATTTTGCTTAACTATTTGTATGATTGCTGTGAGAAAAGTAAAACTGCTCTTAGCATAGAACATCTACAAATGATATTGGTATCGAGGAGAGTGAGGAGAATGACAAGGCATTGGGGAGTAATGACTTCCATGCCTGGAAGATGATATTAGATCTCAAATTGGAAGATCATGATCTCTTGGATCATGTGACGGGGAAGATTCAAGAACCTCCATCCAATGCCTCTGTAGCTGTTAGAAACAAGTATAAGAAGGGAGAAATCAGAGCAAAGCTGCTGATCAGGGAATCCATAAATAAGAGTCTGGGTGCCTACATATCTGAACTAGGCACATCCAAGGAGATGTATGACAAATTGATACTTATGTTCCAAGTAAACAATGTGAACCAAGTGCTATTCCTCAAGAACAAGTTGAAGAATATGAAGAAGGGCCGAGATGAGTCTATTCAAACTTTCTTTATGAAGTTGACCGAAACCAGGAACAATCTTCTAGCTATTGGGGAGACAATAGCTGATCGTGAGATGGTTCTCACCGCACTTGGAGGACTTCCATATGAATGGAAAGTATTCACAACTACCATTCTCAACAATAATACCATTCCTAACTTTGATGAGCTTCTGTCTAGATGTATGCAAGAAGAAACAAGGATGAAGGAATTCGATAATGAAAGAAATGCCGCCTATGGTGCTCATTCCCGAAAGAAGAACTCTGGTGGTTCTAAGGACAAAGGAAGGACAAAGACTCAAGAGAAGAAGGGTAAATGTTTCACCTGCCATAGGCCTGGACACTATGCTAGAGAATGCCCCTTCAAGAAGGATTCTCCCGATGGTGACGATAACAACAACAACCGAAGGAATGGGAATCGAAGAAATGACAAATCCAAAGGAAAGAGAAAGGCTCACTTTGGTGGAAACAATCAACCTTCTAAAAGGTCCAGAAATACCAGGTATGAGGAGTCTAATGTTGTAGATAAAAGAAATGAGTATATTCTGGTATCTGCTCTCTCAGCTGCATCTCCGCCCGACACTATGGATGTCTGGCTAATCGATAGTGGTGCCTCAAGACACATCACCGGATTCAAGGAAGCACTTTCCGACATGGTTGAAAGGGATACTAATCTAGAAATTATCCTTGGGGATAATGCCACTTATCCTGTGAAAGGGACCGGGACTGTGACCCTCCACTTGTCTCAAGGACAAGTCCTCTGTTTGCAAGATGTACTCTATGTACCTAAATTGAAGAAGAACCTTGTGTCTGTATCTGCCATGGAAGACAAAGGATTCAATGTAACCTTCTCTGATGGAAAGGTGCTCATGTGGAAGGAGAGCTTCAAGGAAGCTATCTCTATTGGCTTTAGAGTTGGTACACTCTACCAGGTTGGAGGGAGTCCGTTGGGAGCTATGACTTGTGATACTATCCGACAAACCGAACTATGGCACCGAAGATTTGGACACCTTCATTACAAGGCCCTTCCCGAAGCAAGGAAGGTGGTAACAGGGATGCCTGACTTTGGAAATAATCATGAAGGTGTATGTAAGGGCTGTGCTGAAGGAAAACATACAAGGGGACCTTTCCCCTCAAGTGTCACAAAGACATATGATATATTGCAACTGGTCCATTCTGATCTATCTGGTATGTTGCCCGTGACATCCCTGGGGGGATGTTCTTACTACATGACATTTACTGATGACTTCTCTCGCAAAACCTGGATATACTTCTTGAAGAAGAAGGATGAGGCTTTCATGTGGTTCCGTACCTTCAAAGCTTTGGTGGAAAATATGACCGGAAAGAAGATCAAGATTTTGAGGACCGACAATGGCATTGAATATGAGTCAAATGAGTTCAAAGACTTCTGCAGAGAAGCTGGCATTAAGAGGGAGACTACCACTGCATATACTCCCGAGCAGAATGGTGTTCTTTGAAGCATAGAAGAATAGGACTATTGTGGAAGGCCCCGCCCGTGCCATCTTGTGTGACCCGGGAGTCTACAGGAACACATAGGAGAAGCTGCAAATACTGCTGTGTACACTCAAAACCGATGCCCTCATTTCGCTTTGGACTCCAAAACTCCCGAAGAGGTTTTCTCTGGTAAGAAACCTGATGTCTCACATTTCAGAATTTTTGGATGTCCTGTCTATTTTCATGTGCCGAAAGAAAAGAGAAGTAAGCTGGATGCTACTGGGAAGAAAGGAATGTTTGTGGGCTACGGTGAGACTTCTAAGGCATATAGAGTCTATGTACCTGGTCAAAGGGAAGTAGAGATAAGCCATGATGTCACTTTTGACGAAGATGCTTCCCTGAAGAAAGTAGTAGATCTTCCTAGATCTGAAGGAAATCATGAAGAAAGACCTGGAAATCTGGAAGAACCCCAGGATGAGACTATGCCTGATATTGAAGGGCCAATGGACCCTATTGATCCACCCCCTTCACTAGGAACGAGACCATCATGGCTCAGGGACACCCTCGAAGATGCTGAGGGTCATGCTGCCCCAAGGGGGACATTCCGAGAAAGCAAGAAGCCGTGTAGATACCAAGGGTATCTAGCTTCCATGAGTACTATTGTACAATCTGAACCTGGATCTTTTGAGGAAGCCATCAAGCATCAAGTCTGGAAGGATGCTATGCATGAAGAATATGAGTCTATTATGAAGAATGATGTCTGGGATGTGGTCCCGAGACCGAAGGACAAATCTGTTGTCACCGCTAAATGGCTTTACAAGATCAAACATGGATCTGATGGGAGTGCTGAAAAGTTTAAGGCAAGGTTTGTTGCCCGTGGCTTCTCTCAAAAGGAAGGAATTGACTATGACGATATATTTGCACCTGTGGCACGATATACCACCATCCGATCAATCATAGCCCTTGCTGCTACGCGAGGATGGAGTCTTCATCAGATGGATGTCAAGACCGCTTTTCTGCATGGTGCAATAAAGGAAGAGGTGTATGTGGAACAACCTCTGGGATTTGAAGTTCAGAATCGAGACACTCATGTCTGCAGGTTGAAGAAAGCCCTCTATGGGTTAAAACAAGCACCCAGAGCTTGGTACGAGAGGATGGATAGTTACTTGATGAAGCTGGGCTTCACTCGAAGTAATGCTGATCCGAACCTTTACTTCAAGGTTGTGCAGAAGAAGCCTCTCATTCTAGTGCTGTACGTGGACGACCTCTTCCTGACAGGTGATGACCCTCTCATTCATCAATATAAGAGGGAGCTCGCTGCTGAGTTCGAGATGAAGGACCTAGGACTGATGCACTATTTCCTAGGCCTAGAGGTCTGGCAGAGACCTGGAGAGATTTTCCTTTCTCAAGGAAAATATATTGTGAAGCTTTTGGAAAGATTTGGGATGGTGGACTGTAAGTCCGTGTCGACACCAATGGAACTCAACTTTAAGAAGTTGAGTGGCAGCGCTGCTGGGCCTATCTTGGCCAATCCTACTGAGTATCGTCAACTCATAGGAGCTTTGATGTTCTTAGTGAACACCCGTCCGGACATATGTTTTGCGGTGAACACTTTGAGTCAACAGATGGTTGAGCCTCATCATTTTCACTGGGTTGGTGCCAAGAATCTTTTGAGATATCTTCGGGGCACGATAAACCATGGGGTACACGAGATACCTTGCGGGAGTAGAATGCCTCGTGGATATCTTTGTTGCGGGTGGGGTGGCGATTGTGGTGGATCGTAAGAGCACATGCAGATCTTTGCCAATCTTGCTAACCTTCGATCTCATGGATGGCTTGAAGCGAGAAATCGGTAACACAGACACTTGTGAGCATGATATTCTTTGCTAGTATGGATGTTGTGAAGTGTTGGTTAACGACTCTTTAGTGAGCTGTTTGGACATGTGCTAGATACCACTGTGATACTCTGTGATAATCAGAGTGGGATTCGTATGACTGAGAATCCTGTGTTCCACGACCGATCCAAGCATATTGATATCGGGTACCACTTTATCCGGGATATGGTACAGCGAGGCGCCGTAAGGCTCGATCATATAGGAACTGATGAGCAGGTCGCGGATATTCTCACTAAGCCCCTGGGGAAGGTCAAGTTCCTAACCTTTCGTGAGAATCTTGGTGTCGTGGAAAGACCCTATGATGTGGGTCCTGTTGGACGATGAGCTCTGGGAGCTCTGGGGGGCTTTGGGGATAGCTTCTCGGAGCTATAAGCACTCATAATGCTTCTGCCCCACCCTTGTGATTATTGAGCTGGTTCGCCTCTCATTTATCTGTGCCCCGTATGCATCCTACCCATTGAGTTCAGGGCTCATGGGAAGTACCTCTCATTTGGCCAATGAGGTGGGAAAAGCTAGAGACTATTAGCAAAGACTGATGGACGCATCAGAGATTGCCGTACTCTCTATCTAGGAACGCACGGTCCAACCACTTGATCTGGGATCAAGTTTTGTGAGGTCTGGGACCTCTGCCTGACTTCGGGTCAGATGAACCAACTTTGGGTTGGTTGGATACTCTTCATGAGTTTGATAGAGGTTTGGAACCTCTGGACTGATTATGTCAGTCGGGGAATGATGTCTTTGTGACTGACCCACTTCTGTTCTAAAAGAAAGAGGCCAACAAAGCAAGTTACGGCGGGATGACGCACGATGTTTGATTGCACTGATGGATGGAGTTCTCCCTAGTTGAGAGGGAGTGTTAAATTTGGACAACCAGGTCCAAACTCCATGTTATGATGCTCAGATTAAGAAGCTAATATTTTTGTTGGAATCCTCTTTCGGAGAGGTGTAAAATCCATATATAATATGTCTTAATCCGATGAGCAGAACATTTATTTTGAATTTATTATTCTTAATAAATTATATGTGCAAGTCGGCCTTAAGGTTTCACACCCCCAGCAGATGTGTCACACACCCCAATGATGGATATAAATACAGGCAAAGTTGGAGAGCATTTCATCACAACACAACTCACATCTTCTTCTCTCATCTGAGATAGTACGAGCTACTTGGAGGACGAGTTCAGCCACACGTGTGAAGGAGAAGAAGGACAAAAACAGTACGGCTGAGTTGAAGGACGATTTTCTGCAGTTAGGGTTTTGCAGAAAGTTTGACCAGCGTTGACTTTGGTCAACGCATGGTCCGATTGGGTTGAAAACTTGTGGGAAGTTCGATTTTGGAAGGCCGTACTACTTGGCACAGAAATCGAGGTCAAAGGGTTGACCAATTTGCTGCTGCGTTGACTTTTAGCTTGCTGCCCTGCGTTGACTTTTTCAGAATAGCGTTGACTTTTTGGGAGTTGACTTGGGTTGACTCATTTGCTGATTGGAGGTCTGTTGTGACACATGCTTGAAATTTGGTGACCAAGGGAACTTCTTCCAGTTGAAGCATCTGTTAATAAATGTAACGAACACACACATTTCCTGTTTCGATTTGTCTTAGGTAAGCATATGTTCTATACGCATTTGCTTAACTATTTGTATGATTCTTTGTGAGAAAAGTAAAGCGCTCTTAGCATAGAACATCTACAAAAGTTACAAGTGGCAGTGTAGTGCAGTGAAGGGTGCAACGCGGTGCGGAAACCGAGTGCTCATCTGATCATGTGAAAAAGTTTAAGGAAATTCGAGGAGGAGTTGCAATACAATAGCAATTGGCGACATGACGGTCCCGTGATATCTGATTGCAACACTTGTACGGTGTTGGTGAGAAACGCATCAACAACACAAGAGGAGATGTTATAGAAGTCAGAGCGACACTTGGAGTTGTAGTGCTAAAGCACTTTCCTCGCTAAGAGGGAATGTTGATTTATGGTAGCATCGGATGTGATCTAGCCTTGTAACTTTGTATATGGGCTAAGACACATGTATTCCAGAATAATCAGAAATTATTTTGGAAAATTCCACTTAGAGATGGTTTAATTAAATTAATTAATCATTTTTTAATGTTTTCCTAAGTCTAAACTTAGGAAACTGATTAATTAAAGAGTATTAATTAAACTAAGTGTGAATCTTCTAGATGAAGTCATGGATCAACTCCCAGTTAATCTTAGCCCTTGATTATGTTTTAATCTTGGTAGTTAAAGGGTCAACAAAATATTATAAGAAGGAGGGTGAGGGGCCTATGGAAAACACACTGAGCATTTGGCATTTTCGAGCTTGTGAGAGAGACACAACTTTTGATCAAAATCGAATCACTAAGGCAGGGTTTGCTAAGTGATTTCGATTCACTGATCAGTTCCAGAGAGGGGCAGATGTAGTAACTGGTCAGGAGGATCAAGAGTACATTTCAAAGAGAGAGGCAGCAGTGATGCAATAGAGGCAACGCAGTCATCTGGAGGAGTGTCGCAGTTCCTGAAGGGAATCACTTAGAAGTGACGCAGTGCCTTCTAGATTCAGTCCGGAGATAGTTGGAAGCTGGGGTTTCTGAGCCAGGAGGGCCAAAACTCAGTTTCAGATCAGCTTGATCATTTGCAGAGGAGAGGTGACGCAGTTCTTCAGCTTGCCCACGCAGGCTTACACAGTCGCAGTGTTAAATTTTTGAAGATGTTCTATGCTTAGATGCAAATATACTTTGACCTTCTAGAGCACAATGAAAGTAAGATGCAGATAGAACATACCAATAGATCGATGGAAGACAAGCCAGAAACAGAGATAAAGAATGGTGGCGTTATGGCGATCAGCAGGATGCTTCAACCAGCAAAGTCTTCATAAGGTCAACCACCCACATGTGTCACACAACCCCAAGACGATTCATCAAGAATACTTCACCAAGACACTGCACCAAGAAGCCCTAAACGCAGAACCAAGAACGTTGCTCCATCACCATCCAAGAGAGAAGAAAATGCCTCCACCAAAAATGTGTGTGTAAAATGAACTCCAAGTCTCTTCCAATATATAGGCATCTGTGGGGGTGTGTGACACATCTCTTATGCATGTGGGATAAAACAGGTCGACCCTGCACATGTGGAATAAATTCAAAATACATGTTCTGCTCATCTGATCAAGATGATCTTTAGATTGATCTTGCACCTCTCCGAAAGAGGAATCCAATAAAAATATTGGCATCGTCATCTAAGCATCACAACATGGATTTTGGACCTAGTTTCCCAAAATTAACACTCCATCCCAACTAGGGAGAACTCCATCCACCAATGCCATCCAAACATCGTGCGACATCCTGTCATAACTTGCTTCGTTGGCTTTTTTATTTCAAAACAAAAGGTGAGTCACAAAGACGTCACTCATGGCTAACCTGAAGTCAGATCAGAGGTCTGAAACCTCTATAGGACTCAAAGGAGTTACACACCAACCCGAAGTTGGTTTAACTGACCCGAAGTCAATTAGAGGTCTGAAAACTCTCTTGGACTCGAGAGAGTCATATACTAACCTGAAGTTAGTTTCACTGACCCGAAGTCAGTTGGAGGTCTGAAACCTCACTATACTTGATCCCAAATCAAGTGGTTGGACATGTGCCATCCTAGACATAGAGAGTACGGCAATCTCCGATGCGTCCATAGGTCTTGCTATGGTCTCTATTCACATTTCCCACCTCATTGGCCAAACGAGAGGTACTTCCCATGAGTCTGAAACTCCATGGGTAGGATGCATACGGGGCACAGATCAAAGAGAGGTAAACCAACTCAATATCATCATGATGGGGCGAAAGCACACCAACAAGATTTGGCAAGCCTAGCCCTGTGGTTGCTCATAGCTCCAAGAAGCTATCCCCAAAGCCCTCCTGGAGCTCCAAGAGCTCATCGTCCAACAGGACCCTCCAAATAGGGTCATCCCACGATTCCAAGATTCTCACGGATGGTTTAGGAACATGACCTTCCCCAAGGGCTCTGTGAGAATATCCGCGACCTGCTCATCAGTTCCTATATGATCGAGCCTTACGGCGCCTCGCTATACCATATCCCAAATAAGTGGTACTAGACATCAACATGCTTGGATCGATCGTGGAACATGGGATTCTCTGACAGACGAATCCCCATCTGGTTATCACAAAGGGTAACGGTGGCATCTAGCACATGCTCGAACAACTCACTGAAGAGCTTTCGCACCCAAGTGGCTTCACAACAGACCATACATGCTGCAATGTATTTGGCCTCAGTGGTGCTCAAAGCTACCGACTTCTGCTTCCTGCTCAAAGCAGACCCAAGTGTGAAGCAACATCCAAATGTGCTCTTGTGATCCACCACAATGCCAGCCCAATTGGCATCAGAATATCCACGGAGTCTCAAACTCGCGACAGTGTATCTCAGCCCATGGTCTATCGTGCCCCAAAGAAATCTCAAGAGTTTCTTGGCACCAACCCAGTGAATGTTGTGAGGATCAACCATGTGTTGACTCAAAGTGTTCACTGCACAACATACATCCGGACGGATGTTCCCTAAGAAAATCAGGGCCCCTACGAGTTGACGATACTCAGTAGGATTTGCTAGCATAGGCCCAGCAGTGCTTTCACTCAACTTCTTAAAGTTGAGCTCCATGAGCATCGACTCGGACTTACAGGCCATCATTCCAACTTTTTCCAGTAGCTTCACAATACATTTTCCTTGAGAGAGGAAAATCTCACCGGGTCTCTGCCAGACCTTCAGGCCTAGGAAGTAATGTATCAGTCCTAGGTCCTTCACTAGAAGCGAGCTCCCTCTTCCACTGATGAAGGAGAGGGTCAACATCTGTCAGGAAGAGATCATCCACATAGAGAACCTAAAAGAGAAGCTTTTCTCTATCAACCTTGAAGTAAAGGTTTGGATCAGCATTACTACGAGCGAAGCCCAACTTCATCAAGTAGCTATCTATCCTCTCGTACCAAGCCCTGGGGGCTAGCTTCAACCCATAGAGGGCTTTCTTTAACCTGCAAACATGGGTGTTTCGATCCTGGACTTCGAACCCAGAGGTTGCTCTACATACACCTCTTCCTTTATCGCACCATGCAGAAAGGCGGTCTTCACACCCATCTGATGAAGATTTCGTCCCTGCGTAGCAGCAAGGATAATAATAAATTACAGGTGCAATCATAATCAATGCCTTCCAAGAGAGAAGTCTCAGGCAACACATCTTGCCTTGTACTTTTCAGCACTCCCATCAGATCCATGCTTGATCTTATAGAGCCATATCGAGGTGACAACAGCGTTGTCCTGCGGTCTGGGGACCATATCCCAAACATCATCCTTCATAATGGACTCGTACTCTTTGTGTATTGCATCCTTCCAGACTTGATGCTTTACGACTTCTTCAAATGATCTAGGCTCATATTGTACTCATGGCAGCTAGATACCTCTGGTATTTATATGGCTTCTTGCTTTTCCGGAATTTCCCTCTTTGGAGCCATATGTCTCTGAGCCATGAGGGTCTTCTCTTCTTTCTTCCAACAACGATATTAGCTCAGGAGCATATACGGTTGTAGTCTCCCTCTTAATGTCAGCTCCTCTTGTGAGAGAAGACATCTATAAGAACATCCTCTCAAGGATTTCACACGCAACATATCAGATAAGTTAGTGTGTATCAGATGTCTTTGTGACACTTGAGGAATGAAGAAAAGTCCCTTATGCTTCCTTTGATGCAGCCCTGACAAATGCCTTCATGATTATTTTAAATGTAGGCATCCCAGACACCAACTCAGAAAGGGTTTTGTAATCATGGGCCTGAATCTTATTCTCCCACTGTCAAGGCCATACAAGAATCATAGCCATATAATGTCATATATTTGTCATGCATCTTGACAGGTATCACATATTGGCAGATCACTGATTACAGTGTTGCCATGATATTATCATACACATCACTATCATATTTCACTTGTCCAAAAACTTCAAATGCTTCTCTGACCATGGTTCCAAGTATTTGACTGTTCAAGACTCCAAATACGTGACTGTCCAAGGCTCCAAAAACTTCATTGTTCACACTTTAAAGTTTAACATTGTTCAAGTATTCAAAGTGTAACGACTATCCTTGATCTTGATTGATTGAGCCTCCACAAAGATATAACGGAGTCATTGAAGAAACTATACAATAATGTGACAACTCCACAGTTACATTATCCTTGACCGAGCCATCATAGGTTCACTATAGAACTATCACTGAATTTCAGGATTACTGTAGTCAAGGGTCTGAGCCCTACTAGACAGTCTGAGTTTCAGATTGTAAGGACAGTCTGATTTCCTATAGCTTTATACTTCTCCACAGGTCTAAAAAAAGTTTCACTGTCCAAAGCTTCACTTATCAAAATGCTCCAAATGCTGTAGTTATCTCCTCTACTAAAAGTCTGAACTTTAGTCTTAAAAGATCACAGTCCTTCACAATGTTGTATCAGAGAGCCTTTTTGAGCCACCAGATCAGTTGTGTTGTGAATGATTAACATTCCAAGGTTAAAGCTTCACCGAGATTACAATAACCATAGATCTGGGCTCCAACAAGACTGCACTACCCTCAAATCTGAGCTCCACTGAGACTGTGATGCCTACAGATTCGAGCTCTACCAAGACTGCACTATTCACCAATCCAAGTTCCACCGAAAAGACTACAAGACTCTTTACATATCCGAGCCACAAACAAGTCCGAGTTGTTCAACACTTCAATAAGATTCAATGTTGCAACAAGTTTTGAAGAATAGACCGAGTCTCAATCTAATGTACTGCAGGTTTGACTGTGAATGATTGTTGATGCTTAGAATTTAATGAGGATGATCCAAAGCTCTTGTAGCTCAACCAAAACACTGACCCACAGTCCTCTGAAAGTATGATGCTAGACAGATCCACAGAAATTTCAAGCAAAGCCGAGGTTTGTGCTTGAGTCTGAGGGTCTGTGGGTGACTTGTCTATAACTTAATCCGAATTCTGTGGCTGCCTGTTCGAAGTTCTGTGGTTGGCTGAGCCTAGTCCGAGCCCTTACAGCTGATCTGAGCCATTGCATTTTATGCTACAGGTCTAAGGGTATTGATTCATGTTTTTAATGCCTTCTCGGCCTCCTTTAGTTAGGTTGTAAGTACAACGGCCCTTCCTGAGATAAGAGGTCGGGGATGCGGCCAATGTGATATGTGAAAATCAACCAAAGCAGGCACCACGCTAGAAGCTTGAACACCGGGGAAAAAAATAAACACGTGACAAGCAACGGAAGGCTGAGCTAACCCTGCAGTGCCGACAGTCCCAACCCCTGACGTAACTACATCAACTTCAGGCGACATGGGTTCAGGATTCGGGAACCCCCAAAACATAGAATACAGGTCCAAACAGAGCCACATTACCGAAGTTGAAAAATTGATTGTTGAGTCCACAAACTGGAGGAGAAATTACAGTCAAAGCCATGCTGGATGGCAGCCTGTGATTGAACATCTACAGGCAGTAATTTAGAGTAATGACTGGAGACATCCTCAGAAAACACAGTATACCAACTAGCAGGCAATTTGTTTGCAGCAAGGGAATAAATCGGCTTCCCTGCGAGGACTCCAAACAGACTTGGAAGATTCAAGACAGTGAACATTACACCCTTTTTCATTGTTCGACTTACAAAATCTAACCTCGATACGGTGGGTTCTGTCGCACTTCTACATGTCGCAAATTATTCCACCTAAGGAAATGGTATATGGCCTGCCAATGTGCTTCTAAATACGAACCAGCAAGGATAATATATACCTGCGGTTGTCCATGTGTGGAAGACTCGGCCCTACTGAAAAAGAAACCCCAAAAGACATCCTTCGTCCATCTTGAAACCCTCGGCAGCCTCAAACATAGATCTCTTCACATTGTTCATAGAAGGGTTTCCCATGCTGAAGATTATGGCACATGAATTCCATGTGTACGCTGCCCTTCAGTCTTCACGCTATCATTTGTTGTGGTGGTATGGCCTGCGGCCTACCACACAGCTTTAACAGCACCTTTATTTGTCGTTAGAACAGCCCTCATCTCGCTGCCCTAGATTCTTTAACATAAGTTGGGCATTGTCTTCTCCTAGCTCTGATACCATGTTAAATTTCTGAAGATGTTCTATGCTTAGATGCAAATATACTTTGACCTTCAAGGGCACAATGAAAGTAAGATGCAGATAGAACATACCAATAGATCGATGGAAGACAAGCCAGAAACAGACATAAAGAATGGTGGCGTTACGGCGATCAGGAGGATGCTTCAACCAGCAAAGTCTTCATAAGGTCAACCACCCACATGTGTCACACAACCCCAAGACGATTCAACAAGAATACTTCACCAAGACGCTACACCAAAAAGCCCTAAACGCAAAACCAAGAACGCTGCTCCATCACCATCCAAGAGAGAAGAAAATGCCTCCACCAAAAATGTGTGCGTAAAATGAACTCCAAGTCTCTTCCAATATATAGGCATCTGTGGGGGTGTGTGACACATCTCTTATGCATGTGGGATAAAACAGGCCAACCTTGCACATGTGAAATAAATTCAAAATACATGTTCTTCTCATTCGATCAAGATGATCTTTAGATCGATCTTGCACCTCTCCGAAAGAGGAATCCAATAAAAATATTGGCATCCTCATCTGAGCATCACAACATGGAGTTTGGACCTAGTTGCCCAAAATTAACAAGCAGCGTAGGCATCACGCAGAGGCAGAGAAGGGCTTCACCAGTGTTGTACCGAATCAATCGAGGACTTGCAGAGTGAGGTATATCTCACAATTTCATCAGTTGTCTAGATTTCTCTGAAGGGTGGGTCGGATATTGGCACCCTAGTTTTACTCAAGATTCTGTTGCTTAATAATATAAAACCCTTAGATCCGCTGCATCGGTTTTCCCAAGTTGGGTTTTTCTAGGGACTTAGTCCAAAAATAACTGTGTCAAATGTCGATGTTTTTCATTGTATTTTGTTCAGTTTGTTTCAGCACTTAGATTTATTCCGCAACATTATTTGTGTAGACTGCTTCAGTAATTACTTCAATATTTCACTGTAATGAAATAATTATGAAAAATAATAGGAGAAGTAATTCAGATTTGTTGCAGTAGGAATCCAGATTTAGGATTTTTCACATCACATATTGATAAAATGAAATCAACATAATATGTCCTCATATGGAATATGAGGTGGTTGACAAAGATGAAGGAACTATGTATAGAAGTTTCTGGGGAGCAATATGTGAAGAAAAAATGAAGAGATCGTGAAAGATGAGACTATGGTCACATAGGAAAGGAAATCAACATCCGATGACTAGAAGAATTGACCATGACATCTCCATGGAAAAGGTATGAAGACTCTGATGAAGTACGGAAAGGAAGGGGAGACCCTTGACATTGAATAACTTGGAGATGTGTCAATATATATGCGGGATGTTGATGTTGCGACAAATATCATGATAAGAGGGCTATCACAAGGTAATTTTGATTTGATGTTCATTTTTTAACAACACAACTTCGGGTTGGTACAAGACTCTTTGGAAGGGTTGTAGATGTCACCACCAACTAACAATGCTCATGTGGTGAGATGGAAGATCCTGAAGGAAACATGATGTGGAAATGGTAGTTGTATAAAGAAAAATCCAGATATGGACTAGTAGATCACTTTCCAATGAAAGTAAGGATGACATTACTGACATGGTTCGTGAATGCAAGTGATGGATGGTCGATGCCTTGCGAAGAAGTCCCAAAAGATGAAGGCTCCATAATGTTGAAAATGAACAACATCACATTGAAATAAGGAGCCCCAACAAGCCGCTGAGAGTCCCATGATCTCCACCTAGAAAAAGAAAGTTGTTGAAAGCAAGACCCCAGTTAAGAGGTAGCTTGGGTACATTCCTTTTATAGGAATGGGTGCATTCCTTCATAGGAATGGGCATATCCTGCCTAGCTAAGAAGGAGAGATGGATACATCATTCTTGTCTTCACTTTCGAAGAAAGATTGGAGGATTGGGTAAGCATCTGTCATCTGATACTCTTTGAGGATGAGGTAAGGCATCGAAGATAAGAGTAGTCGTAGAGGACCAATATTATTTGAGGATTGGGAATCCAAGATAAGAATAGTCCTGGAAGGACATACCCTATGAACACCCAGGTGGGGTATGTGCCTTGAGAGACAATGACGATGGTGTCTATAATTCATTCGTCTCACCAGCATTGTGCTCTGATCTTGTGGAGGGATAGAGTTGTTAGTCAAGGCCTTGCTATGTGACAATGTTGGTTGATATCATGCTAAACAGATGGCGTTACCAATCTGACTCTTCTTATGAGAATTCTTCAGATTCAGAATGTCCAAGTACCCTGTATGGATTATGAATACCTCCCTAGTTAAGAGGAAGTGTTGAAATATGTAACTAGGTTCGGTCTTCATAATGGCATGTAATCATGATTTTATGTATTTGATGTAATGAGAAAAATAAATTTATTATTGTTGTTCTTGAGGCATTGGTTTCATGCTCAAGGAAATTTATTTTTAGGTCAAGCTCCCATTGAGAACTTATAGGATTTGTCATTGAGTCTACAAGTCATTAAGTTATTGTCGTGTATGAATGACCTATTTGGGGCATGTTACATATTGTAAAAGAAATTTTATTTGAGTCAAATAGAGTCAAATGACCCTCCAAGACCAAGCCAAGATGCAAGCTTCAAGTCGGCCTACAAAAAAAGCAACAAGTCGACCCTAATTTGAAGTGACTAGGAAGACTATATATAGGGCACTCGGCCTCATTCAAGAACTTACTCACAACTCACTCAAGTTCGATCAAGGGAAGAGGAGAAGTGCGGGACAAAAGGAAGAGAAGAAAAATCGAGTTTCGATGTTTTTTGGGTATTCTTCTCACACGTGCGAAGTGGATTAGGACATCCTTCGCGGTAATAAGTATTAAGGAAGTGGAGTCATCATCAGGGAAATTTGAATTCTAGGTCAAGAAAGGTCTCTCTAGCAAGCGAAATTGTCAAAGAAATTCTAATCAGAAGAAGAAAGGAAGCAACTTTATCATTTTCCAAACCACACATCTAACTGTAGAAATTATATAACTTATGTGTTATATATCTAAGATTCTCCTGATCACACACTATTTTAACTTCATGCACAATACATAATCTATTCCACTATTGATCATCACATGTGGAAATTAAATCAATTGCAATGCACACATGAAACCATAAAAATTCACACACATTAACACAGCTGTTTAATGGGAAAGCCTGAAGCTAAAAACCCCAACTATCTGTATATAATATATGTCATAGATATCATGTAACAATCCTTATACAAAGCTAATCATATCAAGCTCTCAGTACAATACAATCGCTACACACTAATCAGGCCCGATCTTGCAAATCCATGCACCAATCTCTGCCACCTGCTAGCCTGCCTCTACTACGCAGTCCCTGCTGAAGAATAGCTCTGAATGAACTCGAATCCAGCCAGCCTTGCTCACGCAATCCTCATTGGCATCTCCACTGAGTGTTGGATGCAATCAATGCATCACTATAGTCACAATTGATAGTCACACTTGCTCTTTCACCTACCTCTCCACTGGTCTCCAGAGCGCACATGCTGTGGTTAAGCGATGTATTCTTTAGTTGATTAATGAGCTATTATTTAGTGAATTAATTAACTAATTAATTCACACCACTCTCACTAGTGTATCAATCAGTTAGACTAGATACAACTAGCTCAACTGAGTCTAACTGAGTTAAACTAAATACAACTCCACCAACTACTTCTATAACTCCACCAAACTCTGTCACATGAGTTCTAACTGAAGTCCCCATGCATTAGCTCCAGTAAACCCTCAGGAGTAGCGTAATTCCTTCTGTAAGCTGTTGTGCCACATCTATGCACTTAACTGAAGTGCTCCAAGAGAATAAGATAATGTTTAGAGTCCAAATATTATTAAGAGCTAATAATATTCGACATATTCTAAAAATAGAATTTCATCTATTTTTCCAACTTGACCAACCAACCACAAATAGCATCCTGCAACTTATAAAATATGATCAGCATGTCTAAAAATAGACATATTCTATAAATAGACTTGCGCCAAAAATAGCCTGCGGGCCCACTTAATGAATGCGACTCATTTTCACTAAGCTCATCATCTTGTTGAATCTCAACATAACCTAGGGTTTCTGCAGAAGAGGTCGAAATTAGGTCTGCAACAGCAAGTCAAAATTATGAGCTAAGGCTGAAATTTGAAGTTGTGGAACAAGTTTGACCAGTGTTGACTTGAAGAAAGAGAAGTTCATCAAGAAGAAGTTTTGACTTGGTCTTGGAGGGGTTTTTGGTCAAGGGTCTAGGTCTTGGAATTCATCAATTGAAGATTCTATAAGAAAAAGAATTCTTGTGGGTTTTCCTCTCTGTTGGAGAGGTTTTGGCCCTAGCTAATCGACTATATCTTGTGTCCTTTGTCTTATTGTTCTTTATGGTTTGGTAGTTGTTTGATGAAGGAAAAACTAATAATAAACAAATGAAAGAAGGAGCTAATTAAGTGAAAATACACCACGAACAGTTATCAAAGCAAGAGAAATCATCCTATGTTATTGCCCCTAGATTTCTCAACACTTGGTATTTAGATTGTCTTGCATGCATGAAGGAAGGACAATTCACAAAGGTATACTTACCCAAAGTTCAAGCAATTATTTGTCTAGCATATTGTTAGAAAAAGCAATAGATACCCTGATATCGAAAATGTAAATGATGCTTGTCACAAAAGAAGCAAATAGCACAGCACAACAGTCAGAGGCATAAGTCATGGGTTCAATATTTAGCCTGTCCAATTTTCAACATGGTAACAAATCCAGGTGTTGAGGTTGATTGGCAGTAAATAGAAAGCTTGATACCAAGTATGACTTGAAGAGGGTATTGGAGATAGCAATCTGTGCCTCGATATTGAACCACTAAGGTTGCCCATCATGAAGTGGGCATGTAGCTCACTGGTAGCCGATCCAATTTTCAACACTCACATATCCACCTGCTTGAGACCAAGTGTGACTTGAAGAAAGTATTGGAGATAGCAATCCACGCCTTGATATTGAACCACTAAGGGTCTCCATCATGAAGGGGGCATGTAGCTCATTGGTATTCGATCCAATTTTAAACACATATAACTCACTTGTCCACCTAACCAATGGTTAATCATGAACACTTGTGTCACATTCCAAACTATATTACAAACAAGTTGCTAACATCTTCTGGAAAATAAAAAGAGGTATTACTGTTTGGCTCTAGATTCTAGATTATTTCGTGTGATAAGAAGCAGATGTGCCCATTTCTAATGTAATTCTTGTTTTCAAGAAAATCCTTAGACAGGAAACCCAAAGATGTTTCCCTATATTCATGGATGCATTTATACCGAAGAATTTGAACCAGGCACCTGGTGGCTTGGACCAAACCAAATTCTTAACACTGGAAAATAAAAATAGGTAGCACTGTTTGGTTCTAGATTATAGATTCTTCTCTTGTGATAAGAAGCAGTTGTGCTCATTTCTAATGTAATTCGTGTTTTTTTTTTTTAAACCTTAAGCAGGAAACCCAAGGGATGCATTTATACCCAGGGATTTGAATTGGGCACCTGCTGGCTTAGAACAAACCAAATGCTCAACAACATTGGTAAAAACCAGTTGAGCTAACACCTTAGGCTTTTGCTGCATAATTTAATTTAATCTTCCACGGAATCACATTCTTTATTTTCAGATTATCACAGTTATAGTAAGAAACACAGAAGCTTTGAGGTAGGTCATTAGGTAAGGAAAACCCACGTTTTTTAATCTGAATTTAATCTCGAGTTATATGGCAGCGGCTAAATTAGATAATAATATATTATGTTTTAGACTACAATGCAGCGGAAAGTAGCCCTTGAATTCTATATATGCAACTTAATTGAATGCGCTTCAAGGTGAAATTTAAAATTGAATTGAAAAGAAGAAGCAGATGATCATTTACCTGATATAGAGGTCTGTAATGTCCAAAGAAAGCTGAGCATGCCATTCAGGTTTCTCGATATGCCAAACTGCACGGTCTTCTTTGCTCTGGTAGAATCCCAAGTTCCTTAACCATGCCTCGATGCAAGGCAAGCTATGAGAGTACAATGCTTTCTTTTTTTCTGGAAGCTTCTGAATCCATTCATCTGTTACAGTGTCTCCATTGCCCGAGGAAGCTTTGACCCCCATTGACTTCTTCGGCCATCTGGTTATCCTTCCATACTGCCCACATGAAAATCGAAGCAGTTGGGCATACTTGGAAGTAAGACCCACTTTTAAGAAATACTGGGCAGTAGATACATATTGTGCATTCTCCGTCAAGGATTTGGGGATGGGTGGATTTGAAAGAGAAGTGATTAAGACCAGAGCAGCCATTTTTAATCGATGGTATTTGTTTGAGTGATCTCAATCCAGGTTTCTTTAGTTAATGTCCACGAGTCCAAAACTTAATTATCGTTCAGGAAACTTATGGTAATGTCCATGAGTTCAAAACTGAAATCTTGGAAGCTTTCGGTAGCCTGAGAAGAGCTAAATTTTGGAAGTGGTGTGACTGGACTTTGATCAACGTCAATTAATGGGATGGATAAGATTAGAAAGAGAAAGAAATATTATGATAAAATTAGAAAGAGAGAAAGATTTAGAGGAGATTTAAAAAATACATTAAAAATCACGGAATGTAATATTAAAGTATTTTAAGGTTATAAATTCAAAACCACAAAATAATTTTACTGGTTTAATATTAATTGCTAGTTTAAATTTGTATTTAAAAAATAAAGTATTTATTCCTTGATAGGTAGTAACGGACTAGACAGGACAGAGTTACAAGATGGGGCATTTAATTCCCCCTCTATGCGGCATTTAACATGAAGAAGCATGTCGTTGAAGCCATTGTTGGCGAGCGGGAGCTAAAGGTTCTCAAACGTGACATGATTATATTCGGTATTTGATTTGTAATTGGTTTTGGTTGTTGGTTTAAGGGAATGCTTTATAAGATGCTCGATGCAAATTATATTTCTTAGAGTAAAGGGTGGTTATTTGTCACATTTATCACTTGTTTTTCTCTCTGAGAATATAAATTCGAATAGTAATTTCAATGCTAATGGTCATACTTTCGTCACGGTGGTGGTTCGAGAGTATGGTGTGTAGGACCCTAGTTCGTCAAGGCTTGTACATGCAGTGGGCAAGCTTTTGGAGGTTGGACATACAAGACACTAGGAGGGTGGGTTTCCTTCACGTTTACTCTCAAGGTCTCCTCTATTTCCATCTTGCAGGTAAAGGTTTCATGCGTAGTCTTAATTTTTGTTCAAGAATTGTTCTTTGGCAGGTCTAGTAGTGCCAATATAGAGGTGTTTGGTGGACTCCTAGTGTGTGACGGAGTGGTTGTTGGTGGAGGCGGAGGCCCAATCACGGCTCTAGTTCTTCACCCTTGTAGTAATTCATCTTTGGTGGACCTATGGGGTGGTGGGTATGTCACATCAGGGATTTTGCTTCCATGTGTGGGCTATGGGTGTTGGATTAAGTTGTCATTTATGTCAAAGCATTGTTGAAGATGATGAAAACCCTAGGTTTGTGATCAAGAAGCGCCCTAAACCCTATTTGATGCATGTCCTAGATGAAACTCTAAATACAAACCCTAGTTGATGCATGTCCTAAATTTGTGAAGACAAACCCTAAGTACCAAATGTCTTGATGTAACCTTAACAGTGTTGAAACATTCTTCATGTAAATAGTGTTATTAAAGGTTGGCAAGCCCTAAACCTTGGATCAATGAAAAAGATCATCATAAAAGCCCTAGATGAAGGAGCACTAGCTTATCCAAGCCATGAAACCCTAAGGGATGTCGTAAAAGCATACTACAACATTGTCCTATGCATGTCAAATAATGAAAAAACCCTAAGCTACATGATGACCTAGCTTTGCTAAAATAACCATGCAACACTAGTCCTTTCCCTAATGAAACCTTAGTTATATCTCTATCCCATATACATGATACCCTAAAGATGTCCTAAGAATCTCGAGATGTTGTCCTTTCTCTTGATGAAGAAACCCTAACCTTTATGCTTATATTCATGATGATACCTTGCTCTAATTCTAAGATCCTAGTCCTAATACCTTAATTCATGAAGAATCCTTGTAAACCGTTATCTAGAAAATCATTTCAAAACCCTAAGGTATGTACTATAATTCTAGGATTGTCATAAATAAAATATATTTTTCTTAACATTTGAGGCATCATCTTAAAATGACTCTTTCACCAACTCGTAGAGGAAATTTTCCCCTTTCCAACAAGCATAATCGTGTCTCCTAACTCACTCCCATTATGGAGATACTAATTTTTGAAAACAACATATGTCAAATTTGACCAAAATCTCTTAGCCGACTCATGTAGGCTCACTAAGACATAACATGCCCCTTCAAAAGACGTGTCCCTTCAATTATGGCAAACAACTATATATATGAACCTATGTGCATTCGGATAAGTATCAATTCAGTTTAGAAATTCGGTGAAGGATAATGAAAAGCACTTGGTTCTGAAACTTAAAACAAGAAAATTTGGAAGCTTGAATCTGAGATTGGACGAAGCCCTAATCTAAGGCACGTTTGGGCATACAAAGCCTGTAATATCAGCCTAAGAAGAAGACCAAGTATAGGGAGAAAAGATTCAGATATGAATTGACATGGAGACTAAAGAAGGAAGAAAAGTTGTAGATTATTGTTTGGAACTCGCCCTTCATTATAAACCTGCAATCCTCGAACTCGTGGCTCTTGTGGCAAAAAAAATTGGATCTACAACTCTGAAATTTCGGATTTGTGACTTGTAGCACTGCAACTTCGAACCTGTTGAAACTTCACAACTATGGCATTGAACTCTCAGATCTGCGACAAATTTTTCAGTCCTGTCAGATCTATTTCAGACTTGTCATGTTTATTTCAAATCGGTTTTGGACCTATAACAACTTGACTGTGGAAACTTCTAGTGTGGATATCTAGTGACATTTTTATAGACTTGTGGAGACATCTATTGCAGACCTATGGTGGTATTCCCAAACTTTTGTTGGAATTACAATTTTTTAGATTATTCCAGACCTTGATAGTATTGGATTGTTTGGGTGAAAGTCTGAAGAAGTGTTGGAGAAGATTTATCAAAGAATAGACCTTGTGAAGTCCTTATTGAAGATATTGTAAACCTTTAGTAGAAGCCTTAGAAATATTGATTGAAGACCTCATTGAAGCATCTCTAAGAATAGTTGAAGATCCCTTGGAGTTTGGTGAGAAAATCCATTAAAGAAGGTTTCCTAGAGAATCCTTAAAGCAACATTATGTAGACATCTCGAAACAATCCTAAAAGCAGCTAGAAGCAAACTTGAGTTGGCATTGAGGACAAATTGAATGATTATCTTTGGAACTTTTGAAGACTAATCTTGTTGTAGTTGATTTGAATTCACTTGGATCGAACGTTGTTCGAGAGCAGTCCATTAGACATTGTCTTGAAGATACCTTGAAGCAATATATCTTCAAGTGGATTTGGAGCTTCGTTGGGAATATTCTTGAGCATACCTTGGAGAGCCATTTAGAACCCTATATCATCTTGGAGCAAGCATTGTTGAAGTCCTATTAAAGATTCTTGCAGAAGTTGATCTTGGAGGAATTCTTGATGCATCATTGAAGCCCTCAAGGAGTAACCTTGGAAGAGACTCATTGGATATCATGAAGAGTATCAAAGACTCCTTCTAGGGTTGCTAAAGTTGTCATTAATGAGCTAAGTGTTTTGAAGATAATAAGGGAATTGTTGAAGGTGATATTGAAGATATTGTTAGGGCTTGTTACAGAAGATATTAGGAGTCTTGAAGAACCTTTGAACCTATCTTAAAGAGAAAAAAAAAAAAAAACATAGGGTTTGAGCCCTAGAGGATTGGATTCCTCAAGAAGACCAGGTTGAACCTTGAACTAGTTGAGAGGGGATGGAGCCCTAAAGGATTGGAGTCCTCGAGAATACCAAGTTGGTGCTTGGTGAAATATTGGTTCGAGCCTGGTTGATTTGAAGATTGGAGTTTTCATTTAGGGTTGAAGCCCTGATCTATTATTGTACTCTATTCATTATAAAGAGGATTGAATTCCTCTTCGATTCTCATTAATAAAATTATCTTTTACTGTACATTTTGTGTTCTAATTTTATTAAGTGATATTAACTGGTATAAAAGTAACAATTGTAAAAGGAAATATTGATCCTGTAATAGCCTCGGGTTAAAACTTCATGTAATAAAGTTAATAAAGGAAAAATAAGACCATGGTAATGGGACATGTATTCCAAGTTGAATGTTGGGAAAAAACATAGTGACGAGGATCACTTGTGATTAATTAATGGCTTTGGAAATTTGCAAAGACAATGGAAAGGCAAAGTGACATTTATTTGTGAAAATAATGGAAAATAGGAGAAAATGAAGGTGAAATGTCACAGGTTGCATGTGAGGAGGAAATTTAAGGAAAATAATGGAAAATGAAGAAAATAGAGGCCTCAATAATAAAAAGGCTTTTGAGGATCAGTTCATGGCTTTTGTCACTTTTAGCTTGGAGCTCTTTCTTCTCTCTCTCATACTCATGGACACTTAGAGTTTTCCTAGAGCACTCTTGGAGGAGTGTGGCATGCCTGGGATTTGGAGTAGGAAGGACAAGGAAAAGGAGGAAAGTGCAAGAGGACTACGAGATTAGAAGCGATAACGAGTTTTACTTGCAGGTACCGAGTTGCATGTATGATTTCTTTGCATGTTTTTGCATGCATGTGGTTTCTAGGTTATGATATGTCATTGGCATGGAGGATTTCCTGGATTGACAATGGTTTTGCCTAGCCTTTCAATTTCCTAGATAGAAATGGTGTTGTGGGTTTACCTTGTTTTTCTTATTGGTGTTCATGTTTCTTATGGTTGTGGGTTGAGTTACTAATTCCTGGAAGCCTTGGTTGGACAAATGCTTTGGAATCCCTGTAACAAATTGGGTTGAGTTACTAGTCCTTGAAGCCTTGGTTGGACAAACACTCTGGAATCCCTTGGTGGGTTGAGTTACCAGTCCTAGGAGCCCTAGTTAGACAAATGCTCTGGAAGCCTGACATTAGTTTTTGGTTGAGTTACTAGTCCTAGAATCCCTGGTTGGAACAAACGCTCTGGAGCCTTAGACATCTTGGGTAGAGACCGATCTAGTGATGGTTAGTGATGTTCGACGTGAGGTGGAATCATTGGTTGAGGATTGAGGTGGTTCGGCCTCTAGAAGCCCTAGTTTTGTTTTGTTTGGTTTATTCCATGAGATCCCACATTCATGCTTGAAATATGGAAAAAGGGGGTAATTGGCTTAAAGAAAGATTTGGTTCAACCCAATCTATGATCCAATGGTATGTGGAAGTCCCATACCTGGTCACATTTTACATATTTCAATAGAGTTATTTTTCTCTTGTATTTTATGGGTAAATATATTTGTTATTATGTGATCTTAATGGTTGTTCTATCATTGTTATTCAATTGGTTATAAGCATGGTTTATGACAGACTTGAGTTATGCCTCTCATCATGTTTTGACTAGTGAATGAATGCATGACCTAATAGATGATCTTGTAGCTATTATGAGGAGACATTAGTCCTTCTTGATAAATCTTAGATAAGTATGAAGTCCCTATGTTAAAATGTGTTATATGACCTATAGATTACATGTTCATTATGTGTTTGACATAATTTTTTTCATGGTTAGGCCTTCTCGATCAGGTCCTTGTTCAAGTTTTTCATTAGTGATGTAGGGGCATTAGGCTCAAGAAAATTCCATGTATTTTAATAGACTTAGGGGTTTTGTGTTTTCAAGGGAGTTGATTTCTTATGTAATGATTTGAGTGATTTTAATGAGAAATAATTAAATATTGTGAGGAATTTTGTAAATGTTCTCGAATGTTGGAGAATATGAGAGAATTAGACTAGTTGAGAGTGTATAGGGGTTAAGAGATTTAGCAATTAATTATAAATCCTAATATGAATTTGTTTCATTATTTTGTGGATAAAAGAGGATCCTTAGGGATTAAGTAATGATTTTAGGATTAAAGAGGATTCATAGGATTTTGTTGAGAAAATGGAGGAACTGAAACCAAAAATAGTTTCAGAACCTTTTGTATAAAATGTAAGCCTCAAAGGCATAAAAGAGATAATATAGATAAAGAGTGATTCAGGGGTTTGAGCGAGATAGGGTTTGAAGCCTACAGGCTGTAGAATAGGAAAAGGCCACTGATACAAAAGATCAGGCCAGAGAATCCTATGTAAATACTGGTTTTAATACAGAAAACTCGATTTCTGAGTTTGTATTCCATTTATGAGTTATATGGTGTGTAAATGAAATTGGGTTATGAGATTGTATGAATGTGTGTATGTAACAGAGCATACATTTGGATGATTTGCGTGTGCAGGGTATTTTAGAAGAATCTGATATAAGAATCGAATTTTATGGAGATCAAATTCATACAGAATTCGATGGATTCCTTTTAGAAAATCATGTAACAGTGTTTTGATGACAATGGTTCGGAATAACCAAAGAAGTTCCAGTGACGAAATGAATGTTGGAGAAGGTTTGAAGACTGTTTGACATCGTCAAAATAGTGATGATATTTGGGTGACGAGTGTACTGAGGAAAGGAGTTGAATTCAATCGAATTCAGTTGCAGGGCTCTATGCAAAATACCTGAATGGAATGAAATCCATTCTATGAAATATCGCTGGTCTAAACATGTGCAAGAGATCGTGAATAGCAGCGAAACTAAATCGGAATGGTGCAGAGGAGCAGAGTTGTTGTGAAACCCTTCAGGTTAGAACCATAGTTCTAACACAAACTCGAGTCAAATGAACACGGAGGTGATTTTTGAAAAACCACGAAAGGTTTTCGCGTGGCCTCAGGATGGTGAGTAGTTTTATTGAAGTCAAGCGCGATCAAGTAAGAACGCGACATGTAGCCTGGATAGATTTGCAAAATCGTTTATTTCGCGTGACTTTTGGTTGATAAGTCATGGGGGCAATTTGAGCGCGATATCCGTCCAAACATCAACAGTTGAGATCTGACGATATTCGTATCAGAAGTTGCACAAGGGTTAACAAGGTATGGACCCGACGTTTATGAAATGGAATTTTAATAAAAGTTCAAGCCCGAAACATTTCTAAAGGTTTATCAGTGGTATCAGAGCTGGAAAAGCTCTTTTGAAAATTAAAGATTTTTTTTTTTTAATGCATGTGTGATGGAAAATAAGAAGGAGATCAGATTCTAAATTTGATAAGCAATAGATACACAGAATTGAAGTGAACAGGCATTTGCAGAAATGAATGAAGACAGTCCAAGTAAATGAAGAGGACAAGGTCATGCAGAGATCTTGAAGGTGAGATAATTTTAATCTGATTTGAAAATTGTGATTGCAGAATTATGGTTGTAGACAAGATGAAGACAAAGATTTTGATGATGATGGCAGTGAACCTAATATTCCAGCTAAAGGTTGGACAGGGAGAATAGTTGAAATGTTCTCAAGAGAAGGTGAGTTGAGGGTATAAGCCTAGAGAGAGCAGAAGAGAGTGCTCAAGAGGTTCCAGGGATAAAGAACCAGTGCTTGCCAAAAGACCAAGTCCAGAGAGGGGATTGGTGAGGTAAGTGGTAGCAAGGAGGATTTGTTGTTGCAGAGGCTTAGTGCAACTCATAGTGAGTGAAAAGCTCATGAAGAAGATGATCATGGAGGATCAGAGAAGAGGTTATAAAGAATGCCACAAAGATAAGATGAAGGATAGAGAAAGAGAAGTTGCAGTGATTAAAGTACAACTAGAGGTACTAAAGGAATGGCTACAAGAAGAGGAAAACCAGAAAGGAGGATGGATCTTTCCACTGAAGGGAAAGAGAGTAATTTGGCAACCATTACAAATGAAGTGGAGGCAGAAGGAGATTTCCTTATGGAAAGAAGAACTCATATTTTTTGAGTCAAAGCTGGAATTTGAGGATTCCACATGCAAATATGTTCAAGGAGAAATGCTTGAAGAAGCAAACGAGACTAAAAAGTCTTGTGTTTTTAAAACTAATGAGTTGTGTATGATTGCAGGTACATCACAGAATGATGAACAAACTTTAGATTTTATTAAGGAGAAGGAGTTGAATCTGAATTCTATTCAGAAGGATGCTGAGATAGTAAGATCTCAGAAACAAAAGGAGACAGAGGGGTCTCATGAGAATATTCAGCAGAATATTGAAACAGAGGAAGGAGGACCATCTGATGATTGGTAAAGAACAAGTGAAGGTATGGAAAGTTGTGTAAAATTTCCAAGTTCTACTCCAATTGAAATTGTTGAGTTATATAGAAAGTTAGATTTTCAAAGAAGAGAGTTAGAAAAGCAGAGGATTTATACTCAGAATAAATTGCTGAATGTGAAAGACAAAGAAATTTTCATAAATGACAGTCAGGAAACAGAGGATAAGGATGTAAGAGTTCAACAAAGTGAAATTTCAAAGAAAGAAGTTCATTATTGTGAACCAAAGCATAAAGACATTCATGAAACAGATGAGAAGAAAGAGAGACTAGCTGACAGTCTCATGGAGAATTTAAATCAGCATACTGATGTACTGACAAAGGATCTAAATGAAAACTCAAAGCAACATATTGAAATTTTGCTAGAGGAGGAAGAGGTATTGAGACCTTGTATTTTTAATAGTGATAATTCATGTGTTAATTATGCAGGTAAAGAAGGACAACAAATGAAAAATGTCAGAGAATTTAATGAGAAGGAAACTATGTTAGTTGAAAACATGATGGAGGATCATCATTCTATGGTGATTAGAACAATGGAGATAACACTAGAAGCTGGGAAGAAAGACAGTGGAGATTTTATGAGTCCTGAAAGAGACTTGGAATTGCAGAAAGAAGATTTGGTGACTGGATCATCAAATGAGACCATTGGATCTTATGATTTTGAAATTAACAATTTGATTGTGTTTACAGGTGTTGCAGAAGACAATCCATCTCTTGGAGTTGTCTTGAATGAAGATGAACTATTGCAGAATAAGGAACTTATAGATTCCAAGGAAGGTGAGACAGTTATGTCTCATATGAAAGAACTTGTTACTGTTGATGACAGGGAGGAATTGGCTTGTTTAATTGGCCAAGAGAAGACTGTGGGAAAGATTTTTAGAATTTCCACAATGATGGAGAATTAGAAGTCTATTCTGATAAAGGATGAGGATACAGAGTTTGAAGAATTTGATTTGATTGCCAGAATCAATCAAGAGGGTGAAGGACAATTACTGAAGATTGTCCAAGAAGAAGAAGAAGGATCTACTGAACTAAAATTGCAGCATAGTGATGATATATTTGAGATGAAACAAGTTCAAAGGGAATGTTTGCTGGAAACATTTGAACCAGAGGAAGAAATTGCAGACACTAGAGTGAAAATGTTTGAAGTTGTGAAAGAAGCAGGAGTAGATACTAGTTTGTCAAATTTGATTATGCTTACTAGTATACAAGGAACAGTGCATGATTATGTTGCTGCAGTTAAAGAATCAAATGATAATTCATTTTTTAAAAGTGAATTTGCAGGTAGTGAACATAAGAAAATTTTTGTAGAGGGAGATATCTTAAGAGATATTCAGGAATTTTGGGAGGAGGCAACATTTAGAGCAACATCTATGGTGGCAACATCTGTAGGAACAAAAGCAAGAGTATTAGCAACATATGCAGTAATAAAAGACACAGAAATTGAAAGCAGCAACAAAAGGCAGAGTAATGTCTAGACAAAAGTTAACTTGGATGTAGAAATTGAAAGCATAAGAAGGTTGATGATGAAGGTATCTTAGAAAAAGACAGCAACAAGAAAGCAAGGTAACAACAGCAAGGAAAAGACAAGAAGAGAATATGAAAGCATAGCTAGTGGCAAGATGCAGAACAAAGTATGGAAGCCTGGAAAAGTACAGCAGAAGAATGATACAACTTATGGACAATAGAAAAACAGAGTATGGGATCCAGGAGGCAAAGATTCAAAGCACATGATCAGGATATCATGATTATTTTTGACCTTGGGAGTCTGATGCAGGGGCATTAGGCTCAAGAAAATTCCATGTATTTTAATAGACTTAGGGGTTTTGTGTTTTCAAGGGAGTTGATTTCTTATGTAATGATTTGAATGATTTTAATGAGAAATAATTAAATATTGTGAGGAATTTTGTAAATGTTCTCGAATGTTGGAGAACATGAGAGAATTAGACTAGTTGAGAGTGTATAGGGATTGAGAGATTTATGAATTAATTATAAATCATAATATGAATTTGTTTCGTTATTTGTGGATGAAAGAGGATCCTTAAGGATTAAGTAGTGATTTTAGGATTGAAGAGGATTCATAGGATTTTGTTGAGGAAATGGAGGAACTGAAACCAAAAATAGTTTCAGAACCTTTTGTATAAAATGTAAGCCTCAAAGGCATAAAAGAGAGAATATAGATAAAGAGTGATTCAGGGGTTTGAGAGAGATAGGGTTTGAAGCCTACAGGCTGTAGAATAGGAAAATGCCACTGATACAGAAGATCAGGCTAGAGAAATCCTATGTAAATATTGGTTTTAATACATAAAACTTGATTTCTGAGTTTGTATTCCATTTCTGAGTTATATGGTGTGCATATGAAATTGGGTTATGAGATTGTATGAATGTGTGTATGTAACAGAGAATACATTTGGATGATTTGCATGTGCAGGGTATTTTAGAAGAATTTGATATAAGAATCGAATTTTATGGAGATCGAATTCATACATAATTCGATGGATTCCTTTTATAAAATCATGTGACAGTGTTTTGATGACAATGGTTCGGAATAACCAAAGAAGTTCCAGTGACGAAATGAATGTTGGAGAAGGTTTGAAGACTGTTTGACATCGTCAAAATAGTGATGATATTTGGGTGACGGGTGTACTGTGGAAAGGAGTTGAATTCAATCGAATTCAGTTGCAGGGCTCTATGCAAAATACCCGAATGGAATGAAATCCATTCTATGAAATATCGTTGGTCTAAACATGTGCAAGAGATCGTGAATAGTAGCGAAACTGAATCAGAATGGTGCAGAGGAGCAGAGTTGTTGTGAAACCCTTCAGGTTGGAACCATAGTTCTAACACAAACTCGAGTCAAATGAACGTGGAGGTGGTTTTTGAAAAACCACGAAAGGTTTTCGCGCGGCCTCAGGATGCTAAGTAGTTTTATTGAAGTCAAGCGCGATCAAGTAAGAACGCGACACGTAGCCTGGATGGATTTGCAAAACCGTTTATTTTGCATGACTTTTGGTTGATAAGTCACGGGGGCGATTTGAACATGATATCTGTCTGATCATCAACAGTTGAGATCTGACAGTATTCGCATCAGAAGTTGCACAGGGGTTAACAAGGTATGGACCCGACGTTTATGAAATGGCATTTTAATAAAAGTTCAAGCCCAAAACATTTCTGTAGGTTTATCAATTAGAATCCTTGTCATCTTGTTATTTATCCTTTTTGATAGTTTCATCAAGTTCTAGGAAGCGGCTTGAGTCCTAGCCCTAAAAATGTGGCTTAGAATCTGGGGTCATTGGGACAGAACTCCCTAGGAAAGGTTGCAGTCGCATGGATGCCTTTTTGTGCATGTGACTGGAGGGTTTTAGTCGCATGGAGGGCTTGTCATTAGTGCGCTTCAGGCTCTATTTCAGCAAAAAAACAAGTTGTCTCAGGGGTTGGACACCCGGAAGGGTTGATTCGCTCCTGAAGGTTTTGTAGCATATGAAGAAGGTCATATTGGTCTTGTCTTGTTGGTTCCAATTCCTCAAATTTCCTCTGGGAGTTGAATCATATCATAGTAACTTTTCATCACATGTTTACCCTGGTGGACCGATTAGCGTGGGTAAATGTGAGAGGAGGTGGTTACAGGGTCATATCAGAGCATGGTTCTGTATTCCTTGGGTGATGTTTGGTGACCCTTTATCTTTGGATGAATGTGTTGTCATGTGTACATGTCCATTACATAGATTTTCATGATGCTCATGGTCTATGTGTTTGTTATGTATGCATTAAGGGACATTGTTGTCATCATATTGTCATGTAGAAGTTGATGAGGTTGTTATTAGGATGTGTTCGTTATGAATGCATGAAAGTGTTGATCCAGGTGGATATTGGTGTCCACCCACCTATTCCACTTGGACTCCCACCATTGTTTCTTTCAGTTTTTCAGTTTCCTTAATTGTAGCACAATTTACTATTTTTGGCAGTTTTTCGGGTCCTGAACTTTCGGAGCCGTTTTGAGGCCCTAAACGATGTTTTTATAGAAAATTGGCAAACATAAATGTTTAACTTATGCCTGCAGTTAAAATTTGTAGTCTTTGGATAGATCTTTCTAATGAGGTATTGTGCACGTCAAGCAGAGACCGTATGCCAAAGTTACGACCCCGGGAAGTTAATGTACAATTTACCCCAACGGGGCCCATAGTTTTGGTGCTTCATCTCCTAGGGTTAGGTTTTTGGATGTTTAGGGTTTTCCATTGTTTATGAATAATAAATAGACATTTGAGCCTCATTGTAACATAGTTCAAAGATATAGAGAGAATAATGCTTTACATCAGGCCGACCGCCATGACCCAGGGTTTGGAGGTTTCAGCGCAGGCTGCCCCAGGCAGGCCTCCCTCCCAGACCGTTAGGCCGCGATCGCTCTCTTGGTTAGACTTGAGGCTCACTTGTGACAGAAACCAGTGGGGGGACCATTGTCCCCCCCATCACAGGCCAACCTCCCACAGGGCTGACACTGACAGTCAGCAAAACCTTGGCCCATCTCATGACACTTCAGGGGTGACTACCACAGTGCAAAAGACAACTTCATCAGCAGTAGAAGAATCGAACATCACATTAGCCACATACATTCTGAAGAACCCAAAAATAATAATGATCGAGCTCCCTGCGCATCACATCAACGAAAGAATATAGTTCATGAAGGATCATGCGTTGATAGGCAAGTTCATGGGTTTATGGCCCACTGAAAAAGCCCTCCGAGGATGGATAGCTTCCAAATGGAAACCCAAGGGCCATATTGACCTTTAGCTGTGTGATAAAGGCTTATTCAATGTGATATTTACCTGCATTGAAGACAAAAATAGGATCATGGATGGAGGACCCTATTTCTTCAACTCTGCAGGCTTATACCTCTGTCACTAGACAAAGCGATTCAACCTAGACAAACAAGATCTCACATGGCCCCGGTCTAGATCTGGCTCTATGCCCTCCCCCAGGATTACTAGGATGGGATGACTCTCAGGTACATAGGAAATACCTTAGGGTAATTCGTCAAGACAACGAAGGAAACAAAGATCAATCGTTACGCATCATATGCCCGAATCTGCGTCTACATGAACATAGCGGAGTCGCTACCAGCGAGGTAAGTCTGTTGCACGAATATTTTGAATGGATATTGTTGGGTCTCAAAATAGTCCCTATTCTCACTCCATTATTAACCAATACCTTCATGTTACTTCCATATTACCTTCATGTCACCTTCATTCCACCTCCACATCATTACATTTACCTCATCATTGGGTTATAACTATGCTTTTCCAAAGTTTATTAATTCTTAACATTTTTAAGTGGATTTGTGGTTAAACTTTAGAAAATAATATGCTTATACTTATACCTAACAATTAGAATGACTTTGTTGACATGTGTAGGTACAAAAGAAGCTTCCTAGACACCCTTATGTGGCACTCTATGTTCAAATTCGAATTTGAGGAGATCATGGAACTCATGGAGGAGGTCATGGAGGATAGGGTTATGTGTCACCATTGGTTGGGAAATATGTGGGTCAAAGGAGGAAATATTGGATTTACATTTATGAGTTTGTTATCATAGCTTTTGTATAAATAAGAGTGTTATCTCCTTCATTTGTAATATTACTCTTAATCTTCTTCTTCATTTTGTAAACTTAGGTTGGTGGTGAGAAGTTAGATTGGAAAATCAATGTAATGGTTGCAATTGATGATAAATAAGACGAAGCTTCTTTGATCCTCTACATTTGACTTTTATTTTTGTGTGCTTGTGAATCCTTGGAAGGATCCCCCTTACCTAGCAAGTACACTTTTATTTTAGTAGGATTTTATTTTATGTTTGTTTGTGAATTTCATTAGATTAAATTATTAGGTTCATATGTTTGGAATATTAACGAATGACCTTTCGTAAGAAAGTAATAATGTTTCCTTCAATGAATCGGATTTGTTATTTAATGTTTGATTTCATTAGTTTAAGTTTCTGATTTATATGCTTGAGATATAAATCAATAGTCTCTTGTAAGAGAGCTTTAACATTTCATGCAATCAATCAAAATTAGATTTAATTGCTTTAATTTAATTAGTTTAAATAGTTTGTTGATTAAGATGAGTAGAAATATTAATGAACAGTCTCCTGTAAGGGAGCCTTAATATTTCTTACACTTATCACAATGTCTTTAGATTTCATTTTGTTAAATGACTAAATAAGTGTAGGAGATCCTAATGAAAGACTTCCTGTAAGGGAACTTTGGCATTTCTTTACCTAGCTTAGTTTAGTTTGTCTCTAAGTCCATATATATTGGATGATCCTCGAAGTTTACTTACCCGGATTGATAGTAAATGAAACTCTAATTTGCATCCGCATTTTAGACCAAACAAATACAAACTATAGATTATGAGCATGTTCCTTTTAGATGTCGAAGGTGTCACCAACAAGGGCACATATTCAGAGATTTCCCTCTAAACAAAAAGGAAGCGGCTGAAAATGAATCAAATGACCAAGAAACAGAAGGATTCACAAAGGTAGTAAGCAAGAAAAGGCATAACAAGAGAACTATGTCTCATCAGAACAAAAAAGGTCCTGCGACTAGTAATAGCTTCGAAGCCCTAAATCAGCTGAGTGAGAATGAGAATGAACTAGCCAAAGAAATAGGGCGAACTGCGCAAGAGCAGCCCCAGACCTCCAAGAAACAACAGAACAATATCCAACCAGAATCATTTCTAAAACCTCAAACCCCTAGCTTCGCAGGGGACAACTCAGCTTCGAAGGGCATAGAACAGGTGTTAGATGCAATCCCAGAAGCTATGGAGGAAGACCCAGAGAGCACTGACCTTGAGGGCCTGGATCTCATAGGGTTAGAGGATGCATGCAATAAGGACTTTTGCTTAATATCCGAGCAATAGGTCCAAAAGCTGGAAGAAATCCTAACCCGAGCACAACATCTCCCCTCTCTGGGAATTAAGGGGGGTACGCTCATAAACACAAAATACTTCACAAAAAAGTCTCGCAAAAGTGGACGGAAAACAACGTTGCAAAGAACAGTAGAAATGGACAAGGAAATGGTGGACTCTGGGATATTCCCCAAGTTAACAAGATTCTATGCCTACACCACCAACCCCCCCAATGAATATCATCTCATGGAATATAAGAGGGCTTAACAGCCCCACCAAGCACAGGATAATAAAGAAAAGAATCATTGAGGAAAACCCTAAAATTTTCTACATGCAAGAAACCAAATGCTCCATCTCCACTCTGGAAACAATCTTCAAAATGATATTGAGGATGCAAAACAATAGCGGTAGATTCCAATGGAGCTTATGGAGGATTGGAAATCATCTAGAACCCCCAAATCATGTCCCTAGAGAACTACTAGGCCATCAAGAATTTCATCCACGCCAACTTTCACCTGATTGGAACGGACATCCATGGCTTGCTAATGAATGTTTACTTTCCCTAGAATCTTCACCAGAAAACGGAGCTCCTGGAAAACATTGCTGGTCTCAATAAATAGAGATCTCTTCCACTCTAACTGCTAGGAGGAGATTTCAATATGATGAAAAATCTATAGGAAAAAAAAGGAGGAAGGATGCATCTTGACCTGGACAACAATGGATTCAAGAACTTCATCCAAGAAAACCATCTAATAGATCTGCAAACTTCCAATGGTGTCTTCACTTGGAATAATAGAAGAGGAGTCACCCACCAAATCGCTTCTAGACTAGACCGGTTTCTCATCACAGAAGACTTCATACGTCTGGGGGGTGATCTAGTAGCTACCATTATCCTGGCCACCAGTTCTAACCACTGGCCTATACAATTGCAATGGTTAAGACCAGGCACGCCTGCTCCCAAACCATTCCACTTTGAACACTGTTGGCTCAGACATCCAGGATTCAAGGACATGGTCTCTCCATGGTGGTCCTCCCTATTACCATCGTAAGGAACAAAAATTCTCCAGTTCCAGAAAAAGTTGAAAACGCTAAAAGGTAAACTGAAGGTGTGGAACAAATCCACCTTCGACAATATCTTCAAAGATCAAAGAGAGCTGGAAGAGAAAATGGAGAAGCTTCAAAAAACCATCATCATGGAAGGACGCTCAGCCGATTTAGAGAATCAAGAGAAGATATTATCCACTCAGATGGAAGAAAGAACGAGCCATGAATAAATCCTATGGAGACAAAAATCTAGGATCTGTTGGCTCAAAGAGGGAGAACGAAACACAAAGTTTTTCCACTGCTCCATCATTCAACATAGAATTCATAATAGAATCATTGTTCTCAAAAATCAAAATGGAGAGCATCTGGAAAAGAAAGAGGACATCACAAAGGAGTTGCGCAACCACTTCAAGAACATCCTTAAAGAACCTAATCATTAGAGGCATGAAGCAATAGGAAAAATCACCCAACACATTCCAACGTTGGTTACAGATGAACACAACTGGACGCTGCTCAAATCTACCACTCTTGCTGAGGTAGAACAAGTAGTATTCCAACTTAAGGCAGGGAAAGCTCCAGGCCCTGTTGGATTCACTACCAAATTCTTCCACTTCTTTTGGGAAACCATCAAAGAAGAGATCTAGGGTGTAGTTGAGGAATCACGCACCACTCACTTGCTCCTTCCAACATTAAATGCCACCTTCATCACTTTTGTACCAAAAGAAGACAACGCTGCCACGCCAAGTAAGACAGGTCCATAACAGTCTCTCCCCATTTACCCCTTCTCGGTACTCGTAACCCCCAAATGGGTCCTCAAGGCCATGTGCAAACTTCAAAGAAATTTCCTGTGGGGTGGTAGCAAAGAGAAAAACAGGTGGGCTTTAGTCAACTGGAAGGAAGTATGCACTACAAAAGGTCATGGGGGGCTAGGACTGCGTGATCCAGAGAACAACAATAGTATCATGGGAGTTAGTATCTGATGGAAATGGGTTTCCAACCCCCAAAATCCTTGGGCCAACCTGTGGGTAGCCAAATATGCTTGCACATGGCCCAAGGAGGACCTTATCAGATTCAACATAGAACCAGGAGGATCACAAATCTAGAAAGCAGCAAGCAATCAAAAGCAAATTATACAGACCCACAACTTCTGGGAGCTGCGTAGTGGCACTCAAGCTAGATTCTGGGAGGACTCCTAGCAGCGACTACCAAGACTCTCCTCCATCTTCCCCAGACCATTGTGGAGCGCAACATTATAGGCAAGGCAGAGGAGGTGTGTATAGGATTTCTGGACCGATGACATAACTCAAGGATACATGCACTGGATACATACAGATAAATGGAAAAACGACTGGAATAATGAAAATCACACAGACAATTGGAAGGAACTAAGCACTAAAAGAAAAATCAGAGCCCAACCAGGACCTGATATCCTTATATGGGGTCACATGCCAAGTGGAAACTACTCCACTAAGGAAGCCTACAACCTCTTACATCAGTAGAACCCAGATCCTACCAATCTCATCTGGAAGAAGATATGGTCGGCCAAACTCTGGCCCAAAGTAGCAACCCTTTTATGGTTGCTCAGTAAATGACACATCCTCATATCGAAGAATATTTTGAATAGAGGGTTTGTAGGGCCCTCCAGATGCCCTCTATGATAGGAAAAATTGGAAACCATAGACCATCTGTTGGACCTATACCCTATATCTAATGCCCTGTGGGACAGAACAACAATCTTGTACAAATGTACCAACAGAGAAAGGGGCAACATTATCAACACCATCAGTAGATGAACGAACAATCCTTACTCCAGCAACCTTTTGAACAGACTCTGGCAGACAATTTCGGGCCTACTAATCTAGAATATATGGAAAGAAAGGAACAATAGAATCTTTCAGGACAAATTATCCACCCAAGAGCAGATCTGGGCAAAGATATACGACAACCTCACTGAAACTATGGCCGTCGATTACTGGAGCCAGAAGGATATCCCCACCTCTACTGCGAAGCGTAACATATGGAAAAAATGGCATATGAGCATAAATACCCTCCTGGATACCACCCCAAGGAGTGCCAGAAGAACCCCTGCCCCTGAACAATGGAAGCCTCCCCCAAATGGCTTCTTCAAATGTAACTTCGATGGCGCTTCCAAAGGCAATCCCAGAAATGCAAGATTTGGAGGCATCTTCAGGAACTCCCAGAGCGAGCCACTTCAAATCTACTATGGAAATATGGGATGTGACAGCAACAACTCTGTGGAGCTTGAGGGGCTCATTCAGGGTATCTACAGAGCAATTGAGTTTAACTACTTTCCCCTTGAAATGGAGGGAGATTCACAAATCATCACTACGACAACCACAAGAATTCTCCATGGTGTGGCTCCCTCAAAGGTATCCACCAGCTGGAGGCTTGCCCACATGCTCAAAATATTGGAACAACTGATACACAATCACAGAGCAATTACTTTTCACCATGTGCATAGGAAAGAAAACTCAGTTGCGAACCTCCTCGCGAACAAGGGGGTGGAAAGTCATAGAGAGTTGTATCATTCCAACCTCACCCAGGATGAGGATGATTCTTTAAGAAGATAATTCCAAACTCTCATTCATAAGGATCTTCTCTCCCTGGATGCGGGTGACCAGGAGGACGCATGACAACTACCTCTCCCATGCCCAAGCGGACAAAGATCTGCAGTGCAGGTCCTCACCCGATGTGGAACCTCATGCCAACAATCATCTGCATGAGATGATTGAGATAAGATATGATGAAGACATGCTTGGATAGCATTACCCCCTCCAGGGTACCTCTCTGTTGCGATCATTCTAAATTATTACTTGGTTTGGCCATAATGCTTCACTCGATCCTACTCATGAAACTAGTTATAGCACGCAACTGCGTGCAAGGCACAATTATGCTCTACCCCTTCACATGAGCCACAAGTATTTTAAAAGGAAGGCTCCTCAGCGCAAAGAGATACATAATTTTCTCCTTTAGGATTACTTGTTGTTACAGTTCTCGCCCTCTTGCGCGCTCAGTTAGCTGCGCAACCCTCCCCGCAGAGCCGCGTTACGTAGAAATCCCTGGGTTGCGATTCCCCCTGCCTACGCAGCTTACCCCAGCTCCACCTGTCTTGTCAGTCTCATAATTCTGGGCGCACCCTTTATCCTACGCCCCTTGACGTGCTTTCCCCCTTGTGCTCCTCCCCTTCTTCGCACCCCCCTCCCTTCTGTGCATTCCTCTAGCTCCGTCACTCCATTGCTTCAGATGACCATGGCACCTAGGTTACGACAAATAACCATCCATGGAGGTCAGAGAGGTGCGCTCCCCGGGCACTACCACCGGGGGCTGGAAAATCGCTTGGATTCTGTTAAAGGCTCCTCCTAAGGAAGTTATGCTAGAGAGGCTCCCCAGAGCCCCGAACTTGATCAAGAGGAAGAGGCCCCCTTGCAGGTTTTGTAGATAGGTAGAAGTGGACCACATAAGTCCACCATCGTGCACCAAGTGCACCCCTTTCCTCGCAAGTTTGAGCCTCTTCCGACTCAGGAAGATGAGGGGGATGACACATATGTTTGGGTTATGGATTCTGAAGGTACTTGGACACATGTACCTAACGTAGAATACCCGGTGGCTCCTATCCTCTGCGCACCAGTCTCCAAGCCTTCGCGTATACCCACTGATGCAGAGGAAGGTGTTGTGCAGGTGTACATGTGCCCCATAGAGGAGGAAGATCCAGTCAACACTGATGAAGCTGAAGACTAAGGCTTGTGCAACAACTCAACTCTTTCTTGTTTTCTGTCATGCTTGCTATCACCATGAAATTTCAATTTTCACTAGTGCTACAACACATTTTGTTACTTCCTATTCCATGTACATTCCGGGTTGGTTTCCTCCACGGAGGAAGCCCCTTAACCGCACAACAAAGGCTGGGATTGGTTAAGCGCAACTTACCAACCCAACCTGTATCATATGTAATCTTTCTACTTTCGAATTAATATAGATTAGCCTCAATTTAACAAAAAAAAAAAACATAGTTCAGAGGCATGCATCCACCACATCTCTTCTCAGAGATAAGCTACCATCATCCGAGATAGTTTATTTCCATTTTGTATGTAAGCATATTTTAGTTCTTTGATATTAATGAAATGAAGTTTTATTTATGCTCCATCTCTGTTTGTATGGTTATATATATATATATATATATATATATATATATATATATATATATATTGTTGTGTTCTTGTATAAGTCTGGATTAGTGGTATCATTACGGTCTGCTCTTTCTCTGTTTTTATTTGCACGTCCCCGACGAGGTCAGGGTATAAGGAATTATGACTTGAACTGGTTGAACCTTTTCAAGGCCAGACTTGCAAACCCTGAAGAACTCCCATGGCGAAAATAAATAAATATGAGGGAGCAGGATATCCTTTCAAAATATTGCTCGAAGAAACCCTTGAGCGACAGAGGATTACGATGATGGACAATTTTGCCCAGATCCTTCGGTGGCTACCCACATGCGACGCATCTTCATCCAACAACCACTCTGGAGGTGCCACACCCTTTAAGGTACAAGTCAACTTTGACATCCCCCTATTTAAGGCTAGATAGATGCAGATGTCATAGATAAATGGCTAAATATATTAGAAGAATATTTTTCGGTTCATGATTTTTATAATCGGGAAAAGATTACTTTTGCAATCCTCAAAGCCACCCCCCACGTTAAGGACTAGTGGGATACCTATTGGGAGAAGAGGGACGAGAGGGAACCCCCACTATTTTTAGCCGCACCCTCTTTGAATTCTTTGTGAGACTCCATTAAGGGGCAATATTACCCTATCAGGAGCTATGAAGATAAATACATATGGCAGACCACATTGCGGCATGGAAGGGACCAAGACATGCCAGAGTTCACAAATATTTTTCATACCCTTAGCATGAAGTTGGGTATAAAGTATTCTGAGCGGCATTTTGTACTCAAAGTACCGTGACTATCTACAGAAGTACATCCAGGATGATATGGAGTTCCTGGACATATCCTTGCTCAGCACCACCTATGGATATGCTATCAAGATCAAGCATAAATTTAAACAGAAGAAGCGAGACTTTAGATCTACGAATCGAAAGCAAGGGAAAGGCACCCCAAAACTATAGAACAAAGGACAAAGCCAAGGCGGGGCGACCTAAGACAACTCGTTGAAGCTACAAGCAAAGAACAACACCACAAAGACAAAGAAGGACACAGGAAAATGGCGTGACTTCCATAAGATCCCCACTCACAACACGAATGAGTTTCGGGCCAAGCAGTCATTGTTGGTCGAGCTAAAGGCCTCCAAATTAGATGCATGTTCTGACTTTGAGTCTAAACCCAAAAAAATGAATGAAAAAGGGAAGAATATTATTGACGTGGAGCCCATTGCCACCACCAAGATCTAGAAGATTGAGCCTGGAGATCCAGAGTAGGGGGAGCACTTCTTCCACTCAGGGATGTGGGTGAAGGGTTCATTGTCGATAGTGGGAGCTAAAAAACCTCATTTTAGTAGAGGTCGTGAAGCGGTTGGGCCTACCGATCACAACACACCTGTATTCATACACCATCGGGTGGCTTCACCAAGGACAAGATCTCCACTTCAGCCAATAGTGTCACCTTCCCTACAACATCAAGCCCTTGACAAATCAGGTACTATGTGATGTTGCTCCTCTTGAAGTTTGTGATGTATTTTTATGCCAACCATACTTGTGGAATCATCATGTTGTGTATGAGTCTAGGCCTCACACTGTTATTATTAATTTGGGAAATAAGTTATACATGATACTGGAGGTAGCACCGCCTACTGCCATCTCTTTGATCTTTGTGAAGCAATGCAGTAAGACCATTTCTCATATCAGGAAATTTGTCTTCCTTATGATTTTCCCACAAGACAAGAAGAAGGTTGAGTCCACATCCAAGGCCTCCATACAGGGCTCCTCCACACGACAAAAGTAGATGGAAAAGGTCATGGAGGAGTACAAGGACATCTTTGCCACACCCACAAGGGTACCCATGCACTGTCAGGTCAAGCAATCCATCGATTTGACTCTGGGAGTGTCACTACCAATGGACCAATATACCGACGCTATGTTCTAGAGAACGATGAAATCAAGAGGCAAATTCAGGAGTTGTTGCAAAAAGGGAACATCAGGCCAAGTTCATCACCCTGTGGGAGCCCGATCGTGTTGATATAAAATAAGGATGGGACCTGTAGACTTTGTATTGACTATTGGGCATTGAATAAGATCACTGTCCAGAATAGGTATCCAATCCCATAGATTGATGACCATTTGGACTAGCTCAAGGGGGCCAATTATTTCAACAAGATTGAACTGAATTCAAGTTATCACCAAGTACCAATCGAACCCTTCAATGTGTGGAAGGTCGCCTTTAAATACAAGGAGGGCCCTTTCGAATGACTGGTCATGCCTTTCGGGTTGACGAATGCCTCCGCAACCTTCATGAGGCTAATGGATGACATATTTCAACCCTTCACCAACTCATTTTTGGTAGTGTATCTAGATGACATTATGATCTTCAACTAGAGTTGGGAATAACACCTCCACCATATTTGAAAGGTCCTCCAAACCCTGTGAAAACACAAATTATGTGCCAATCGGGAGAAATGCACTTTTGGTACGAACCAAGTTCAATACTTGAGGTACATCATTGATGAGTGAGGAATGCATGTGGACCCATCCAAGATACAAGTTATTTGGGATTGGCTAGCCCCAACCACTATAACAGAGCTCCGTAACTTTCTAGGTCTTGCCAATTTCTACCACAGGTTCGTGTTGGGGTTATCTCATATCACTTGGCCTTTGAGTCAAGTCACCAAGGGTGGAGTGAAAGCAAATTTATTTTGGTCTAAATCCCAATATAACTCATTTTTCGAGTTGAAGCATCACCTATGCTCTGTATCAATGCTCACATTACCATACCTGCAACAACCATTTGAGATTGAGATAGATGCCTCTAACTATGTTATTGGGGCAGTTCTTACTCAGTAGGGGCATCCAGTGGTATATCACAGTGAGACACTTACAGACACAGTCACGAAAGTATCCCACCTATGACAAGGAGATGTATTCCATTGTGCAGGCTTGCTGACAATGAAAGCATTACATTATGGGGAAGGAAAAAATCATCCACATAGACCACCGACCCCTACAGTTCATATAGACAAAAGGGAAGTTGCAAAATGATCGACAACATAAATGGTCCACATACCTGCAACAGTTCCATTTGAACATTAACTACAAGAAGGGCGGCAACAATAATGTTGTAGACTGCCTCAGTCGACCCCTGGTCATAACGCTGACCACTATGCTCAACTCTTGTGTAAACAAGACTTCGGGGTGGCCGCATCTTTAAAAAGCGTGATCCAAAATTCAGAAACACATACCAGATGCTCCTGGAAGGAAAGAAAGTTGCAGATTTTTACCTCCAAGGTGCACTGTTATGCCACCTGGGACACCTATGTGTTTCTTCAAGCGAGCGTGACAAGATGATATGGGAGGCACACTACAGTCGGGTTGTTGGACATTTTGGAGTAGAGAAAACAGTGGCAGTGTTGCAGAAGTATTTTTATTGGCCAAAACTTCGACAGGATGTTGGGAAGTACATCAGATCCTACACTATTTGCGTCATTGCCAAAACGACCATCAATAAGCAAGGCCTATATGCTGCTCTACCTACTCCTAGCCGGCCTTGGGAATCTATCTCCACGGATTACATGTCAGGCCTTCCTTCTACTAAGCATGGCAATGACTGCATTTTCTTGGTCGTCAAAAAATTCTCTAAAATGGCCATTTTGGCGGTGTACAAGAAGAGTATCACAACAGAAGACACTGCTAATCTCTTCTTTGAATGAGTGTGGGTACACTTTGGGATCCAAAAATCCATTATCTTAGATTGAGACAACAGGTTCCTGAGTACATTTTGGTCAAGCCTCTGGTCGATGTTGGATACCAAGCTCACTAAGTCCACGACTTTCCACGCCCAAACTGATGACCAAACAGAGGTCGTAAATAGGGTGATCGTACACATTTTGTGCATGTACAACTCGAAGCATCCATGCACATGGGATGAAAGCCTACCCTATGTCTAGCACAACTACAAAAAATCTCTCTAGTGTTAGCGCTCAAATCTACCTTAGGCTGAAATAAGGTAAAACTCAAGGCTACATCAAACCACGCTCAGCCTCGTAGCTAGCCCTACGAGGACAAGAGAGGGCTCTCTCCGGGTCTATCTCGGCAAAAGGTTTTCAAAGGGGCTGAGATGACTTATAATGAATACTGATTTTAGGCTAGTAAAGAGATAGGAAAGTTTGATTTTGATTTTTGGGTTTTTGTTGAAAAAATGGGAAAAACAATTTTGGGTCCGGGGATAAGGCCAGATCTTTGCAGAATTCGAGTTGGGGCGAGGTAGGCAGTAGTCTTGATGCTTTTGATCAGGTGTATGGATGGATCAGAATGACAAGGAGCTGAAGAGGGCAAGGGAGAACATGGATCCTCTCCAAACTGGCGAAAACATGTAAAATTAAACAAATTTAAAGGCAGAGCACTGGAAACAATGGATTCAACCTCATTTACTCATTTATTTAGTTTCAGAAGCATAAGAAGGGAATGGCATACATTAAACATGAAAGAAATTACAATAAACTGATAGAAAACACCATCAAGAACTTAAAGCCACAAGAATCCCAACAGGTGCTGCAAAACCTCTGATCTTTCCTTAGCCAAAATGTGAAAAAAAAATATGTACAATAGTGTGCCAAACTTTTCCCAAGAGTGCAACCTGTAGAATGTCTCAAAAATTACATCATATAGACTATCCTAACCCCTTCCCATGTCTCTAGGGGTCGAATTCCTCCTTCTAGGAGCAGTTTCAACTAATTCTAAACAAGGAGCTAGAATATAGGCAGCCAAACAACTTGCCTCTAAAAGGAAGGAAACTGATTCTTACATTTGATTTTTACTTTTTTAGGAGTGAATCATCTAGAAGAGGTAAAAGTGAATCAAAATTACATGCCAACCACAAAATTACATCAAGATAACTCGAAAATTGCATCCACAATCAAAACTGGTCCAACTGGCCGAAATCCTGAGCTGGAAGATGAAAAATCAGCCAAAAATCTCTATGCGTAGCGCGCCTGAGCTCTCTGCATCGTGCGCCTTTGGACCTGTTTTTGGGGTACTTCTTAGAGTAAAAATTGAGCTCATGATAGCTCTTTGGAAAGCCCTGGATGTTGGCTATCCAACCCAAGTGGAATGTTTCAATTTGGAGCTCATTTGCCCCTCCAAAACTTCATTCTCCCAGAAGTACTTCCTGCTGGTGCAAAAGGTGGCAGAAAGGTGGTTTTCATGGTGTTTTTGGGCCTTTTGATCATCCAGAACTTGATGAAATGCTTCGGCCATACTTGAGCATGCATAAATTTCCATGAAAAATCCAAAAATATAAATTTTTCCTCCAGCAAGTGTCCCAATCATAAGCGAGCGCGTCGACGCGCTACTCGTATGGCTGAAAAATCTGTTTTGAGACCAAAATATTTCAAAATGAAAAAAATTTCTCTGAATTTGCTCAAATTCGGAGCGAAGACCCTCCATCATGTATCATGCCTAGCCAACGAAGCCTCGACCAAAATCCGGAGTGGATCAGGCCTCTTTCGCCGTTTTAGTGCTCTGCTCAACCTCCTCTTCAAAATCTTCATTTTTGCTTTGCAGACATGCATGCGGGCCCAATAATGACCTTTCATGTGACGAAGCATGTCTTTGTCTCTATTGGCCTTTGCCAAAAATTTCTCCAGATGAATGTTAACATGTGTGAGGCAAGAATCTCGATCAGCCGGTGTCATATCACCAGGTCTCTTCCGGGCCAATTGTCGATCCTCACGGATTCGCCGCAGCTCATAAAGTGTGTGCTCATCCTCTAGCTGTTTGTTACGCTGCTCCAGGTAGTTTATCACCCACTGAGCCCTCTGCAATTTCTCTTTCAGTGTGTCATTCTCGGCCTTTTGCTCCTGGATGATCTCTTTCAGTTTCGAGCTAGGAGAGCTCGCATCAACATCGATGAATGTGAAATCAGTATCTCGACCGCCTGATGGGCCCTCATCGTGCATAGGCCTCTTGCCTCTGTACTGGATCTATACCTGTGCTGAATAAGAAGGTGAGACCCCTTCCACCCTAGGTGGAGATAATACTCGTGCTGCTGATGAAGTCAACGAGACCCCTTCCACCCCGGGTGGAGATAATACTCGTCGTGTAGCTGCAAATAAGTCCCTGTGGCCTCGCTGGTATGTCACATACACTGGAGCAATGATATGCTCGGTCTCAGGAATGTCATGCTGGTGTGAAGGCTCTCCCTCATCATGAACTACCTCGGGAGGCGGCTGTGACGCTGTGAAGAAGTCACGGGAGATGAAATCCTCCTAAGTAATGCCCTGCTGTGTCAACTGATGTACCACCATGATTTTGATCAGCGCGTAATGATATATACTTCTATGCTGCTGTGCTGGGGTCTTCTTCTGTACAAAAATTTTCATCCTCTCTATGTTGCGATACATGAAGTATGGAATGCTTATCATACTTACCCTCGTGAAATGCATCAATAAACGGACATGGTACGCATAGAGACGCGAGAATCTGCCCTCACAACTGAAATATTGAATGATGATTTTCATCAATGGTGCAAACTCATCCTTCAGGAATCTGAATGGAAATACCCTGCTCAGCTGCCTCATAAACCTAGGTTTGATGTATGGCTCATAGTAGGATTTCTCTAACTGCTGTCGTTTGTTCCATTCCTCTCCTATATTTGGTATCCTGGTGGCCTGAGCAATAGTCTCTGGTGACAGAATGAAATCTACTCCGGCAAGGTTTACACGGCCATCATGCAAATGTAGAACAAATAGACAAGCTAGCTCATGATGATGCTGGGTTTGTGAAATCATCTCACAATATTGGAAACATGACTGATGCTGAAAACAATCCATTGCAAGCGGGAAAGCCTGCAATTGAGCCAAAGAAGTAGGCTCCTCCCTGAGATGCTTACCACTTTTGCCACTTTTGTGAGACCTCTGTGGCACATTAAACTCTGCTGTGGAATCACTGTCATACTCCTGCTCATAAACTGAATCTGTCTCTGACATGGATTTGAAAACAAGATGTCTGCAATATATATGCTGATATAGGTGTAGTGAAGACAAAAGTTCAGTGTATGCTCAAAACCCAAATATGTCACATATGTATCAAAGTATCATAGGAAAACCACAGTGGTAATGGCTCTGTCAAATGGGTTTGCATGAAAAACAGTCACTACTTTGATCATAAGAGGATTTGACAAGTGAGTATAATGTGGGGAAAACAACTGTTAGGAACAAAATGACAATATCCCTTGCAGTGTTTGAAAATGTCAATGGGAGGATGTGGCCAAGTGAAAATGAGACTATGTCATAACATGAATGATGAGCAACGTTAAAATGACAATGAAAGTAGTGATGTAATGGCAAAGAGAGGGCGTGGAAACAGAGACACCACTGACAATAGATGACCAGACATATATATCAACAGCATAGGCTTGGAAATCCCACACAGTCACTATCATTTGCTTCAAAACCCTAAGAAGTGAATTTGGAAATAAACATAGGGTTTACATTTCTCCACATTAAACACTTGTTTCTCCACTTTCAAAACACCATAATCATGTCCAAAATTCACTGAGCAAACGTAAAAAACCTACTTGCAAGCAGTTAGAGGCAATTCAGCATGAATCTGGACGAAGGAGCGAAATTTTTTTGGCTCTGAGATTATACGCGTAGCGCGCTTACCCAGTGCACTGTGCGCGGTATGTGCGTAGCGCGCCTGCAAATTTGCATAGGCCTGTGAGGCTCAGTGCGTCGCGTGCCTCTTGTGCGTAGCGCGCCTCCTCTGTGCGTAACGCGCACTTCCACCTCCGGTCCACGGCTTTGAAAAACAAGTTTTCACCCCTCAACTCACCAATTCGAACTCTGCCTTGGGAATTTGTGCAAATGAGTTGTCTTCCATGGCTTATATGTGTAGAAAAATATCTCATAAAAATCAAATTTGATTTTAATTTGCTCCATAACCCACTTTTATAATGTTTGGCTTTTTGGCACTTTATCATTTTAATGCAATTCTATCTTTGGCTTTTCACTGTTTTTATGAGTCTTGGACTGATGAACCTTGATTTTTTTTGCAGGGATTTGGCACTTTGGCTTTGGCAAAGATCAAAGGTTGCTTTTGAACTTCTTATGGTGGAACAAATACACAATTATTACAAAAAATGAAATTTGACAATTTCTAGTTCCAAAACAGAGTTTTGGACTAGAAATGTCTTCAAATGTTTTTGAGAATAAAAACGTGAAATAGGAACCTTTTGAAACCAACCTCATGGCCTGCGGGCTTTTATTACATGTAGCAAAAGACTGAAAACCCTAGACTCTAGGACTAAAGACTCTTTTTGACAAAAATAATCATTTATGACCATGAATGAAGTGACCTGAACTTTAGTGATTTTTGAGGAATCTTAATTAGCCCTGCAGGTACAAGCATGAGGAAACACAAGACAACCAGACCCTCTCGTCAGTCAATGGCATGTCCCTAGCGAAATGCAACGAAGTGGAACGAGCGAGACACCTAAAAATGATATGCAAAAAACGAAATGATCTCTGACGGAGGACTGTAAGGACCGACTCTAACATTGGCTCCAATGGGGATGGCAGCTGCCGCTCCGTGGAGGTGCCAAGAACAACAGATCTTTGGGAGAGCAGACAGTGCCTCCATCCATTGGGCAATGGGGTCCATTATTTCAAGAAACGGATGGCAACTGCCGCTTCTTGGAGGTGCCAAGAACTGCAGAGCTTTGCGAGAGTAGACAGTGCCTCCATCCCTTGGGCGATGGAATCATTATTGCGAAAAAACGACAAAAGACTGATGACTTAATTTATTTGACTGGAACTTGATTGAAAACTGACTCGACAAATGACTCAACTTGACTAAGACCTGAACTTACAACTTAAAACTTGATGGCAGTACATAACCGCCTGTGTTTCTTATAAGAAAATATGACATCAAACTATATCAAAATGCTAATGTAACCAATCAAGCAGATGCCTTCTTGATTGATTTTCCTGCTCAGATCTCCTAGTCAACAATACAAAATGATAACTAGGCATCCAAAAACATAGCTGATCTCCTTCATCACTGAATATAACAATAATCACTTTCACTGCTGACTGCAACAAATCTGCCATTGGATCCTGAAAAACATTAAGATTTACGTCCTGCTGAAGAAACAAGGTGACTTCCTCTTCTGATTCTGATCTGTCATCATGTACTTCAGTAAAAGTATGCTCCTGGGCTTCACAAAACTCTGAACAGGTAGATGAGCAGATCTCCTCTTGTAAAAACATTTCAACACATGAAACATATGAAGAAAAATCTGAATAGAAATCCTGAAAGATCTGATCTTCTGTAGTCTGAATGTATTGTAGGTCATCTTCATATGATAGGACAGCCGGATTTTCATTACAGTCATCAATCATAAGGAAAGAAACTTCAGCTGATTCTTGAAGTGCAAAAATGACATTTCTATCATCTACCATAAATTCATCCAGAGGAACTATTTCACTTACTTGTTGTTCATGAACTAACTGAATTACCTCCTCATGCAGGCTGTGTTCTAATGAACTGAAAACATTTGAGTCCATGCCTCTATCTTCTTCATTGCAGATGATCTCAACAGCAGAGTTCTCTTTCATAGGATTCAGTACAAGGTATTCTTTATCATCACAATCTGAATGTAAATCTGAAATAGCTGACTGGTCATTATCACAATCTGCAATTGAAACCTGGCTTCCCTGCATGCTGTCTTCTTCTGTGGGCAGATCTGAAATGAGACTCTCTCTTTCTTCATCTTCATCCATATGGAAATCTTCAACCTGCTGATCTATAAAGCTGCTTACAGGACTGTCATCCCTTTCAAAAGAGGAAGAAGTTCCACCATCACTTTCTTGACCACGTGCACACTGCAGATCTGCGTCAACTGGAGCTGGAACAGGACCTTTCAATAGCTGATCTATCTCGTCTTCAGACAGAGGAGATAATAGCTTTTGTTTTCTTTGCCTCAAACAATGATTGTCTTCATTGAAATCAAGTGAAGGAGTATACAGATTTTCCTCGTACTGCTGATCCATTTCATGTAATTCCTGTTGACTGTCAAGATTCAAAATTCCTTCATCTTCCACCGCACTAAAATCTTGATCCTGCTGCAAATTTTCATGATCGTCTTTATGCTGCTGGAAGGGATTTTCATACAAAGCTTCCATGATCTCATCATCCATGAAATTATCATCTTCATAATATTTCTCAAGACTTTCAATAAAAGTAGAAGCATGTTTGCAACAGTCATGAACTAAATTTAATGATGGATAAGATGCTTGATATCTTTCAATGAACAGGGCATGAAAATCCTTTAAACAGTAAATACAGGCCAGCGGCAAATTTTCATACCATGACTGAGCTTCACCTTCCAGAGTGGTCAGGAATATCTTCATCAAGCAATCTTCAGGAAAATCCACCTTCAACTTGCGAATATGCATGTGAAATCTAACCAGATGTAAAGCAACATCCTTCTTACCATCATTGTTAAACGTAGGCAGATTCCTTGACCAATCTACCTTGGGCATCTTATTCGGAAAACCTGGGATGTGATCTCGGCCCATGGGAGCATATCTTCTTGCAATCCGGTCCATCTTGACAATTCTGAAGCTACTGATCTGCCTGCAGTGAAATCACCATGAAGCATTGATTTCTGGATTTGTCAGTGAATGAAGTCACCATGTGAATGATTTCAGCCTTGCGATGTCTGACTGCTGTCCACCATCAGCAATCGGATCTGAACTTTGTTATCCTTTACCAGGGAGGACTTCCCCAGTATGGTCGCCACTATGTTAGCGCTCAAATCTGCCTCAGGCCGAGGAAGGCAAAACTTGAGGCAACATCAAACCAAGCTCAGCCTCGTAGCTAGCCCTACGAGGACAGGAGAGGGCTCTCTCCGGGTCTATCTCGGCAAAGGATCTTCAAAGGGGCTGAGATGACCTATAATTGATACTGATTTTAGGCTAGTAAAGAGATATGGAAGAGGTTTTTAATAAATGATTGGGTTTTATGGGCTGCATGGGATTAAGGACACCAAGAGCAGAGGTTTAATCAAAGGTACAGATTATTCCATAAGGCAAGATAGGAGTGAAGTTTAACAATTAAATTGAAATTAAATGGCGTGGAAAGAAACTGTTTAAGATAGACTTAGGAGCATTAAACAATGAATCCCTTTCGGGCAGAAGAAAGCCACACAAAATCCCGGGTACTTCCTCAAAGGCGAGCAATGAGCGAGTTCTACCTTTCTTACTCTCAAGCATTCATTTAAAACGATTTATGAATGAAATGAAAAACATTACAAGATACATATGAAACACAGAGAAAATACATTATGCTAAACTTCAAGCCACAGGAATCTTATAAATCAGAGCTGACCATTCAATTATTCCTCTGTCAAAGCTGTACAATGAAACTCTAATTTTTTCTCCCACAGCTCTCCGAACTCTCTCTACAAGTGATTTTTCAATAAAATAAATAGAATCAACTCTGAAAAAACCCATCGACCAAAATAAGGGATGGTTTTATCATCATTAAACAAACAAAACTAAAAAGCCAATCAGCGTTTCTGAAGATAGAATAGCGCTCCATTTTCTACTCGAATCTGTTGATAACTGATGAATAGGTGGCATTTATAGGTGTCAATCCCATTACTGAAGATAAACATAGGCAATCGAATCTTGTTCTCTGCTGTGGCAAGTATTCTTCATTTTATTTTAGGCGTATTTTGACTTGGCATTTTTCATTTGCTATTTTAAATAAAAACCAATTTTTAATAAAACTAGCTCTTTTACTTTTTATCTCCTTCTTTTTCACAATGCTCACGTGTAACTTCTTCAATAGTAGCTGAAAGTTTGAAAGTTGATCTTCTCTATCTTGGCCATCTCTTTCATGAGAAGCCAAGGTGTCAATATGGGTTGTGCAGTTGTTGAAGATGCAAAAAGAAGTTGTTGCGTCTTTCGTATTATGTTACACATGCTTATCCTCTGACACAGAGTTCTCAAGATCAGATTGAAACAATTTCAAATCGGATTACAGGCTACTAATTTGCTGAACAATGCCAGGCGCTGACACGTACATAAGTGATGCTCCTTGCCGATGTGATAATATGGCTTGTACAACTGAAACAATGCATAAAAATATTCCATGACATGTGTAGAAAATATGGCTTATATTGTGTAATTTTGGTTTGCAGTCAAAATCACTCCAGCAACGAGGAGGCTGATACCCTGTCCAAATAATGCACCAGTATCATTGGGAATGTGTTGCTTGTGTAGGAAATAAGCATGCAAGTCTTTCCCACAGCACCATCCCCACAGTCACACACTTTATAAATCTGGTAGTACTCATGGTTGCTCGGACTCTTCACAAAAACTAATTATATTTGCTGGAACATTTCCGGTCTTGAATCAAGGACAAGAAAGTGTCAGTTTCCACACATTCTAGACGCAAAAACTAAACTTGTCTGACACCGGAACTGAACCTGTAATAACTATGGTTGAACGTTCTACGGGTGCTTGTTCATTGACCAAGTGGAGAAAACCATCCATATGCACACAAGTTCAAGGAGACGCAGAACTCTGATGAGTCTGCAAGTGTGAATACAGAAGCAAATATTTTCAATAAGTTTGGAATAGAATCCTATGAAAATCCATTTTTCTCATAATTCAAACCACTTTCTGCACTATAATGGCATGTATTCCTCACTCCATATGACAATATGCGACACCAGGCCTTCTTCTAAATTCTAATCACCTGTAGCAAGTTATTTGCTTCTTTTAATTTATTGAAGAGAAGATTTTGTAATAGATGGATCAATTCATTGTGCCCCTCAAAAATCTGTGTAGTGAATTGAACTTTCAATCACCACAATTTCTTCAGCCATGCGTGGGTATTAGATTGGGTATACGTATATTCATGCTTCTGAGGTGAGAAATGATTGCTTTGAAGCATCCTTCCCCTGGGAAGTATCATTTAAACATGTCTCTAATGAAATGTCAGGTGATCGAATCACTCTATTAGAAATAAAGCCATGTTTTTTCTTTCTTAAAAGGCCTATGCCCTGTTGACTATATGCGTAGCGCGCTCACCCAGTGCGTAGCGCACTTGTTATTTCACACAGGCTGGGAAGGCTATATGCGTAGCGCGCTATATATGAGTAGCGCGCCTCCTCTGCGCGTAGCGCGCACCTACAGTCCAGTCCAGAGCTTTGAAAATCACTATTTTTCATTTCAGCAATTAATTTTGGAGCTAATAATATATCATTGTCTCTATCACTGTCAGGAAAAAGTTCACTTCCGCCATAAACCTGAAGAATTTTACTCCTATTAGCCACCAGAGTTATCAACTGATCTTTGTTATCCAAAGAAGCTGCTACAAGAACCATTTGAGTCTTTGTTTTTGTCTGATGAACTTTTCCTCATGTTTGTGCTTAAGAAGGTGATTATTATCAACCACCATGTCCTCTTTCCTGTCCTGAATATATCTCAAACATTGAGATAAAATAACTCCTGATTTCTTTGTCTGCTTGCAGGGATAGGAGCCGATGAGTCCTGGCAAGGTGACCAGGGCCTGCATTTGACATTCTTCATGAGGGCAGACTTTAAAAATATACTTATTGCAAACAACTAATTTGACAATTTCTTCTCCAAAACAAGGTTTTGGAGAAGAATTATCCTTTTGATCATTGAAACCCCTGAAATAATAACTTACTGAACCTTCTTCTGGCTTGCACATGTTATTGAAATACTTCTGAAGACAAAACCCTGAGTTCAAGAATTAAAATGACTCTTTTCTGGACCACAGTAACATCAGTGACTACAAATGACAAGAAATGAACTTTGGAGAATTTGTTTCTGACAAGGGACTGACAGGACCAAGTCTAACACCCTATGTGTTATTTGGAAATGATTTAATTCAGTTTAGGCATAGGAATGCTGGCGTTCCCTCGTCTTATTGTCTTAGCTGAATGTTATTTTTGAATGTAACTTTCAGTATATGTTCTATGAAGATGAACTGAGGAAGATATGGTGAGCCCTGGTCCCAGTCTTGTTCGCATGACTGTTTGATTGTTTCCCTTGGAATGTGTTAAAAGCTGGATAGTTTCAAAGTACTTACCAGATCCTAGTTTGTTTTCATGTCTTCCTTAAGTGCCTGGTCAAAGGCTGGCTAGTTTCAAAGTACTTACCAGATCCTGGGCTGCTCTTTGTTCTGCATCTGTTTATTTCCGCTTCTTAATGTATCACTCCATTCCATAAATCAAAACCTTTAAAGAGATCCTTAGGCATAGATGACTTGCCCCATAGACCACTCTTGCCTCTTGTTATTCCAATTAAATCCTCTTATGACTCCATAACCCAATGGACTGAAAACCTGCCATCATCTTTATTCTTGATCAAAACTTACTCTTTTGCTTGCAACTTCTCACCTTTGAACCCCTTTACCTTTAGGACTTTTCACCTCTAACAGCAATCATGTTCAACCATCCAAAAACAATCAAAACCCTTGGATTTCATAACTAGCCTAATACCTTTACCCCAAACTTCAAAAACATATCCATCTTTGCACTTATTGGGGAGATCCCTCTCCGGATTCAGGAGGGCTAGATCCTAGAATCCCAAAGTTGGTTGAAACGATGTTGTTTCTGTAATTGGACTCTGCCAATCTTGCTAATGAATTACAAATTCCTAACATTTCTGGCGACTCCGATGGGGATCATTGAACATCATACATTTGGTTCATAGAGCATCAGCTATATTAACCATATCAGATTTTTGGTTTCCCCTTAAAAATCTTTATAACGCCTTGAGAGTAAAAGCGACCTTTTCAAGCACTACCAATGAATGATAATTATGATAAAATTTGTTTGAATCAGTGAAAAAATAGGTCAACCCTAAGATTCTGATAAAGTCTTTATCTAACCTTGGAAAAACAGCTGGCTTAGCCATAAGAGTAGACTGTCTTTGTCTCACAACCGTAGCTAAGTTTTGAAGCAAATTTAGGATATTCTTAGAAACCACACAAATAAAATAACTCAGAAAATACCAAAAACATTTCAGATTGGTAGTAAAACACTTGCTCTTACATTTCATTTACCATTGGTTGTGTTTTACCTCATACTCTTAGACAGAGTCTGGAAAGGGCCAGGTAGCCTCCGGATCTCATCCTCTTTTAGAGGTGACATATCTGGTGAATGCCCTCCCAGTCAATCTCTGGTTAGAGTTTGTTGTGTCTCGAGATATCCTTGAAAAGGATGTTTCGCAAGCACTGTGGTGGACAGTGTATCTCTTTGAAAATATTCTAAACTTTCCACCTGGTGACTCCACAATCCTAAACAGACCTTAAGACTCCACTAGGAAGAACCCTTATCATTTTAATATATTTCAAACTTAGTTAGAGGACTGTAGGATTAAAATTGAGAAAATAGATTAGTTGACCCCTCAAATATTGTCATATTTGGTTGAACTTTTCTTTTTAGTTGGGTCTAAAAACACAGCATAGTGGCTCCTAGAAAGATTCACACTAGAGCTCATCCTGACCCTGATCCACCTGAGATAGTTGATAACCCAGAAGCAATCCTTAGGAAGTATCCTAAGATAAAGTCTTCAAATATTTTCAGATCATCCTTAAGAGCTAATTCAGTCCCTAAAAATCTTTCAGCTCTACAACAATCACAAGCTGACTTAGTCAATCCCTTTAGGACTAGGTCATTTGGTGATTTAGATCAGTTAGATTCTGAGTCTTCACATTCATCTCCTGAAGCAAGTGAACATCTTGGGAATATAGAAACAACACCTCCTGATTTACATTTCCTTTATAATCAAGGTGTCTCTTATCCAAGGTCATCTCAACAATCTACTGCAATCCCATCCACTTCTTTTCATCCTTCATCCATCACTCAAACCACTTTACTTCAGCCCACACCCCTTCTTGTCAATCCACCTCCACCACATATCATGGTAGCATGGTATGCTCCCTTAGCCCTTCATGTACCATTAGTCAATCTTCCACAGGACTATCAGTCCAAAATTCCACTATACGATGCTAGAAATACTACAACAGCATCACAACATGTGGACAAGATGAATGACTACTTTGACAGAAATGAAATTGATGATGATTCTGTCAAACTCAGACTGTTTGCTCAAATTTTAGGGGGAGAAGTAAGAAAATGGTTTAAATCCCTAGCCCCCCGTATATTAACGATCTCCAAGGCTTCCATCAAACATTCTTAAACAAATGGGAAGTGAGGAAGAATCCTCTCCAAGTTCTTGCTGACTATAACAATCTCCATAGAAACCCCGGGGAAAGTGTACAAGCTTATTGTACCAGATTTAACAGTGTATATAATGCACTTTCCCCAGAATTAAAACCCCCACAAGGCTCAGCTTTGAACAATTTTCCTAAAGGGTTCGATGCTGGCATGACCTATTCACTCAGAGAGAGAGATTTTGCAACCCTTGAAGACATGCAAAGAGGTGCTCTCTCCGTAGAAGTCAACTTGATGGAGAAAAGAGCAAGGATGAAAGCTGAAAAGAGAGCTTCTTTTAGAGAGGAATCCGCACCTACTACCTCAAGCTCAAAGATGGAAAGAATGATGGAAGAAATGATGAAGAAAATGAACATTATTGAGAGAGCACAAGCAAGTCAAAACCAAACTGCTCCTCAAAACAGAAACCAGAATCAGAATATAAGAAGAAACCAACCTCCTAACAGACCTAGGGAAGATGATCAACAGATCGCTCCTCCCTTTCATCAAAACTATGTGAGTGAGGTTGAGGAAGCAGATGAAATGACAGAGGGAGATGATATTAACCTATTTGGGGTAGATGACGATGACTTTGAGGTTCATTACGATAGAAAAGAGGGTCTTTACACGCCCTATGATGACAAAAGAGATGATAATGAGAATTGTTGTCAAGACATGGAAAATGCCATCACAGAACCTTCAAAAGAATATGAGCTCAGAAGTAAATCTAGTCAACAAACCCCCAACACCAAAACCTCTGACAAATCTTCTCTAAACACCACTACAACCAAGCCTAAAATAGTTAAACAAAAGGACAAATCAAGGGATATTAATTCTTGTAAAGGTAAAGAGAAGGACACTCAAAATCTTGAAAAACAGAGTGCAAACCTTAGTAGTACTAACACTTCAGCTAGTACTCCTTTTTCAACCGCTGTGTCAAGTATAGATAAAAAAAATCAGAAGCTGTTGTTGCCGATAGAGTGGCAGTAAACAACGCTGAAACCAGCACCTTAAAGAATCAAATTCTTTTCAGCCTGGAACAGGAAATATCAAAGATCAAAATTTATGTCCCTTTGACTGAGTTAGTTGCCCAACATGTATATAGGTCAAAAATTTTGAAGGCTTTGAACATAGAACAAAATGAGGATACACTCAATCTTAATGACAACCAGCCAGAGCTTATTTTTGGTCCAAAGATTGAAGGTAAGTTTCAGGAGGGACCTGTCCCTCCCTTTTACGTAAGTTTGAACGTTCATGACAAAATTCTACACAACGCTATGCATGACTCGGGCGCTTCTCATAATTTAATGCCAAAAGCTGTAATGGAGAGCCTGGGTCTTGAAATCACCAGACCTTATAAGGATCTTTACTCCTTTGATTCGAGCAGAGTCAAGTGTTTAGGATTGATCAAAGACCTTTGTGTCAACTTGGCCCAGATTCCCACCAAATGCTTAGTTATGGATGTTGTTGTGGCTGATGTACCCCTAAAGTATGGAATGTTATTATCAAGATCCTGGGGGGCTAAGTTACAAGGGACCATGCAAATGGACATGACCTATGCGACTATCCCTGTTTTCAATCAGACTAGAAGACTTTACAGGGAGTCTCATATGCAATACACAGTTACAAGTCAAGACAGACCTCAAAACTCCCCTCTGTATTTTATAAGTACGAACCTTGATTCTTTTATCATGTTTAATGATGAAACCCTCACTGAGCAAATCATTTTAATAGGATCAATGGCTGAAAGGGTGGAAGAGGAGCACAACACTGAAGGGTCAAAACACTTTGTTGTATTTGAAAACATTAGCAAACTAAACACCGGTCTTGAACTAAAAGTCATCAATCCATTAAATATCGACAGTCAAGAGAACAATCCTCGACCCGATGAAAAACTTGAGGAGTCAAATCATACAGAGGACATCCACCAAACCGATAAAACTGAAAATGATCCTCTCTGGAGTATGTATTTTGACGGGTCATGCACTAGAACTAACGCTGGTGCAGGTGTCTAGATTACTAACACTGAAAGCAAGCACACAGAATGTATCTCTTGCAAATTAAACTTTCAGTGTTCCAACAACATAGCGGAGTATGAATCCCTGCTCTTAGGCTTACATTTGTTGAAAAAGTTAGGAGCCAAGAGAATAACTGTGTATGGGGATTCTGAATTAATAATTAGGCAAGTCAATGGGGAGTATAATGCAAATCATCCTAGACTTAGAGCCTATCGGAATGATGTCATGGATCTTTTGAAAAAATTTGAGGAATCCACACTGAGTTTTGTCCCGAGAAAAAGAAATCTTATAGCCCACAATTTAGCCTTTGCAGCCAGGACATGTCTAGCGCCATATGAGACCGAAGACTGTTCAACTCAGATGAAATTTAGACCAGCTGTGCCTAATAATAAAAAATATTGGCAGGTGTTTGATGGAGATAAACAAATAGAAGACTTCATGCAATTCATAAATGAATTTGAACTGCATAGTTCAGATTCAGATTATGATACAGACTGCAGTGAAGGAAATTTTCTTGGTGAAGAAGAACCTTCTCATGAGCTTTTCAATATTAACCTTCAGACTAGCAAACTTAGAAACAAAACAAAATTGACTGCAGAATCAGAAACAAAAGAATTTGAAACTCTGCATTCTAAAGATGAAAGTTTGCCAAGTGGTCTAGCACCTTTAGAAGAGTTGTTTGATTTTAATGATGTGGCCAGAAAGCCTAAACTGGAACCTGTAGAGACTGAAGTGGAGGAGTGAAATATAGGCAGTGAAGAGAAACCAAAGATAATCAAACTGTCAAAAACTTTGCCAGCTCACATTAAACTCAAATACATTGAGCTTTTTAGAGAGTTTTCTGATGTTTTTGCATGGAGTTACGAAGATCTTAAGTCCTATGACACTGAAATAATACAGCACAAAATCCCTCTTAAAGAAAACCAAAAACGATTCAAACAGAAACTGCGCAGAATAAACCCTGTACAACTGCCTTTGGTTAAGAAGGAAATCATGAAGATGTATGATGCCGGTATTATTGTCCCTATTATATATTCTGAATGGGTATCTAATCTGGTGTCTGTCAGGAAGAAGACTGGAGAAATTAGGCTTTGTATAGATTTTAGAGATTTAAACAAAGCTTCATTGAAAGACAACTACCCTTTACCAAAGATGGATCATATTTTATAAAGGGTGGTGGGGTCTAAAAGAATTTCTTTGCTTGATGGCTATTCAGGGTATAATCAGATATTAGTTCACCCAGATGATAAATTAAAGATAGCCTTTACTACACCATGGGGCACTTTCATGTATGTGAAAATGCCCTTTGGTCTAATGAATGCTGGAGAAACCTTTCAGAGAGCCATGGACATAGCATTCTCGGAAGAATTAGGCTTCTTCATCATTATCTATCTTGATGATGTCACTGTGTTTTCAAAAATAGATGAAGAGCATTTACAACATTTAAGAAAAGTTTTCGAGAAATGCAAGAAATTTGGAATATCCTTAAACCCTAAGAAGACACTATTTGGTCTCCAAGAAGGTAAGCTTCTTGGGCACATTATTTCTAAGGAGGGTATAAAGATTGATCCAAAGAGGATAGAGGCCATATTGCAAATCTATCATCCTCGAAACATCAAAGAGTTGCAGTCTTTCATTGGAAAGATTAACTTTTTGAGAAGGTTCATCCCTAACTTGGCTGAGCTCCTTAGGAATATCACAAACATGTTGAAGAAGGAGCAAGGGGTAAAATGGACCTTGGAAGCAAAGACATCCTTTGAGCTAGTGAAACAAGCATTAACCAAAACACCGGTTCTCATAAGTCCTGATTTTTCAAAAGATTTTTATATCTTTTCATTTGCATCAGAACATACCATAGTTGTTGTCCTTTTACAGAAAAATCCACAAGGACAAGAGCAGCCTATTGCATTCTTTAGTAAGGCATTGAGGGATGCCCCATTGAAGTACAACCTTATGGAAAAGCAAGCTTTTGCTTTGGTTAAGGCTTTAAAATATTTCAGGGTGTACATCCTTCACTCACACATCATTGCCTTTGTCCCAAATTCAGTAATTAAAGACATCTTAACACAAGACCCAGATGGTAAGAGAGGTAAGTGGATTGCTGTTATTCTTGAATATGATTTAGAGATAAAACCCACTAAGCTCATCAAAGGCCAAGGTCTAGCTAGATTAATGGCTGAATCAAATTGTGAAGTTCTTGATATTCATATGATTAATTATTTAGATGATCATGAGGAAATCTAGACACCCATTGTTGAAAACCAATTCATGAATTCCTCTTGGTATGTCGATATTGTTTATGTTTTGCTTAATTTAAATACACCTCCTGGTTTATCAAAAACAAAGGAAAGGTTCTTAAAGATGAAAGCAGTTAACTATTACATTATAGATAGATGTCTTTATTGGAAAAATGCAAGTGGTATATTGCTTAAATGTTTTCCTGAGTTTGATGCAGAGAAGGTTAAGCAGGAATTCCATGAAGGAGAGTGTGGAGGTCATTTGTACTGGAAGTCAACAGCCAACAAAATTTTGAGGGCTGGTTTCTATTGGCCTACTCTTTTTCCTGATATACACAGGATGACCACTACTTGCCATAAATGCCAACTGTTTGAAGGCAAGAGAAAATTGCTCCCCCTTCCTCTACATCCAATCACTATTGAGGCTCCTTTTCAACAGTGGGGACTTGACTTCATAAGATAAATCCATCCACCATCTTCTGCCAAACATAGGTGGATTCTGACTGCCACAGACTATTTCACTAAGTGGATAGAAGCCATTCCTTGTAGAGAGGCCAATGATTCAGTTATCATCAAATTTATGGAGACTAACATTCTCTCCAGATTTGGCTGTCCTACCAAGATCATCACTGATAATGCAGCAGCATTTGGATCAAAGAGAATGGTGGAGTTCTGTCATAGATATCAAATATCATTGGGGCATTCCACAGCCTATTACCCTCAAGGTAATGGACTTGCAGAATCTTCCAACAAAAGCTTAGTGAACATAATCAAGAAACTGTTGGAGGACAACAAAAAGTATTGGCACACAAAGCTAGTCCATGCACTTTGGGCTGACAGATTAACTTTGAATAAATCTATTGGTATGTCACCTTTCCAGCTTGTGTATGGTACAGATGCAATTTTTCCAAATAGCCTTGGTGTACCAGTTATGAAGCTAATTCAAGAGTTGCAGACTGAAGAAAATGACATGATCAGGAGAATAAACCAGACCATTCATCTTCAGCAGACCAGAGAGGAAGTGTATAACAAAGCATTACAGAAACAGGATAGCATCAAAAAGCTTTTCGACAAAAGAACAAAGGCCAGCAATTTCAAGATTGGGGACAAAGTCTTAAAGTGGGACTCAAGGAGAGAGGATAAGGGCAAGCATGGAAAATTTGATAACCTATGGCTTGGCCCTTACTCTATTCATTCATTTGCTGGTAAAAACACATTTTTCTTATAGGAAATGGATGGAACATAATTGTTTGGGGGTCCTGTCAATGGCAGGATGCTTAAGCATTACTTCTCTTGATCCATTGTTGTGTTTTGAAGCCTTTTTTATCTTTTTCCATTATGAATATTCCATTCACCATTGCATTCAAAGTTATAAAAAATCAAAAAATACAAAAAACAAAGAAAAGAAGAAAGGAGGGCAGAATTAAAACAAGAAAGGCAAAGCCCCATGCCAAAAAAGAGAAATAAATCTGAAAGCGTGTAAGCTCAAATACCACTCCTCAAAAACACACTTCTAGTTAGTCAAATTGTTTAGTCTTGACTAATTAGCTTTAAATTTTCTACTGATAGGATAGTGAATTTGATTTGCCAAATTGTTCAATCTTGGCTTATCAGTAGATAGATTAGGTTAGAAATTGAAGGTTCAAACAAACTCAAAATATGAACCAAAGTTTCCAAAGGGAGATGACTCAAAACTTTTTATTTTCTGAGTCACAAGGGAGGAGATCTGGTTCTAATCAGCTTAAAATCTGAACCAGAAGAAAAGAAAAGACAGCTCAAACAAAAGCAAAAACAAAGCTGTGAAGAAAAGAGAGGGCCATGATGAGAAACTTTCATATCTTAAGCCCTCCATTTTTATTTTAATTTTCTGCAAACAATAATCTATGTGCAACTTGTTTTTATACCATAGATCACAGCACGTCAAACGGCTTAATCTTGACTTGGATGTTTTTTTTTTTTAATTTCTGTTGTAGAATTTAGAGAATGGAAGTCTGTTGGATAGTTTAATCCCAACAGACAGTAGACTAGGTAGAAAATAATCTGAACTCAACAGTTTAATCTGAGTTCAGGGAGAAATAAGGAGTAGAGTTAGATTATTTTTTATCACTTTCAAAAAGAATAAAATGTTGTGAAAAGAGTTTTCCAGTCCAAGTTCACTATCATGAAGAAAAATGTTAGATCAGTAGGATTGGGTAGGTATAAAGTTGTATTGATGAGGTCCATTATCTTTTCATGACCGATGCTATCTTTCAAAGCAAAGCAAGATCATCCAGCAAAGGAAAATCAATCTAAAGGATCAGGCACAAGTCAGCCTCCCAGAGAAATCAAGTCTGAATTCTTGATGCCTTCAAGAAGGCACCATCCCCAAGTGGAGCCACTGTTAGCCACCTGTAAAAATTTGATCATACCAAAGGTGGCTAAATTTGTTTTGAGCCTTCAAGGAACAATTTTTCCCTATTAAAAATTGTTGGCTCTTGAAGACTCTTGAAGGCCTCATGCCTCTGTCCAGTTTCCCGCACTGCTATTTTACATCCTAAAAACCTCTGAAATCCTACAAAAATCCAAAATCCAATACTACTGTAGAGCCTTTTTCCCCTTTCTTCTCCACAAAACTAACCTCCTCTTCTATCCCTCCATTCCCCATGAAAATCCCCCATTTCTATGTTCCTCCTTTGTCCCCTCATCAAAATTCATTTTATAAGGTTGAAAACCCACTTTTTAACCTTACCACAACCTTCATTTCCTTTGAAAAACCGTAGAAAACACATTTTTATATGGTCTAGGCTTAAGCCCCCTCAAGCCAAGCCTCTAACCCTTTTTCTTCCATTGCGCCCGAGTGCCAGAACCGAACGCTAAACCCGTCGGATGCTTATCCTTTTAAATTAATATTTCTCCACCAAAAACCATTAAAAACCTTTGTAAATTCATGATTTTTGGGTTTTAATTTATTTCCAAAGTTTTTTTCCGCGTAAATTGTGGAAAAATATCGACCGTCAATCTGCCTCGCAGATCCGACGGTGCGGAGCGCATCTTCCCATGGTCCCCACCTCTAGCGCGTCGGTTGCCCAAAACCGCGTAGTATTTTTCTCACCGCTTTCGGGCCCAAAGCTGTTTTCTACCTTTAGCAAGTGATTCCATACGCTGTGCGCCACGTGTCCTCTGTACCTTTACCGAAACCACTGTGCAACCGTCACCCATCGCACGTTATACTTCGTACCAGGGCGTCTATCGAAATGGATCTCCGCCGTCAGATCTGGGCCCACTCATCCAACGATTATCAATCGCCAATAGTGTCCGATGGATAACCAAAGCGCCCGCGCGATAACCAGGCCCTCGTACAGCCGCAAATAAGTCTACGCCATCGATCTGATCTGTAGATCGATGGCCCATATTGCGTCACTCTTTTCCGTTGCCCAGTCAACGTTTCCCCACCACTGACTTTCCATTGCCCGCTCCCAACCGTCGATCATGTGCGATCGACGGTTTTGATCTAATCCTCCTTCCCCCATGCTTTTTCGACCATTCTAAGATTAAATCCCAGGCGTTGGATGATGCCATCCAACGGCCGTCCTTCCTCCGCACATCCTCCGATGTAGATTTCCTTATAAAGCACGATTTTATAACGTTTTGTTCGTATTTTTGCAGGTTTTAAGGTTTTTTCGCTTAAAATGAAGAAGTTTTTGCAGGTCGAGGATGACGATCCTCTGGCCTTCGAATACATAAGGAAGTCAATCACCGGGTATAGATACACGTGTTCAAGCAAGGTTTCATGAGCCTTGGTGCCGAATGCCCCGGTTAAACCTGAAAACATAATATGGAGTGCAGAAAAAAAGTATCAATTGCAGAAGACAGAGCACAACAGAGAATTGATAGACAGATTAGCAGGGATTAAGGCTAAGACAGTTATCAGTAGCCTAATCCCCAATCTAAAACACAGATTAGAAGAAAAACCTAAAGGTGTTTTATCAGGAAAACCCTCCACACCCACAGACGGAGGCTAATTTATTCCTCCCAGCGACTAACGTGCCACCTATGCCTCAAAGTATTCAATCAGGAAACATAATTTATTGATTGGGATCAGATATTTTACCTCGACGTAGCCGAAGAAGTTACTTCTGCCAGGAATTTAATGAAAAAATGTTTGCAGAGTAACCCTAGCACCATATAGAGCCACAAAGATCAACAAAAGCTCCCACCGAGCTTAATTCATAAGTGTAAACCAGTTAATCCAGTGAAACACCTGTACAGTTTCTTCATTGAGCCTCCCAAGGGCCAAGAAAACATTAACTCTGTATTAATTGTATTTGAGATCTTTAAACGGATCTCACCTCCTCATCCTTCTATAAATACTTCAGTAGAAGATGAGTGAGGGGTTGGTTGTTGATGTAATTGCTGAAGCATTGTAATGTAATTGAGCTGAAGACTCCTGATTGTAAATAGTGATTCACTGGCTCTTGGAGCTCTGATTATAACTGATAATTTAGGTTGTGAAAGAAATATGAATTAAAACACTGGACTTGAATATTGTAACTGGTTTGGAGCATCAATACAAGCTGATTTATGGGATCCTGGTCTATTCTGACGGTGATGTTATTCTCATTATAACTTGTTATTTTATTCCTGTTTCCATTTTGTTTCATTTTCTTCTGTAACGAACAGTTTAAACAGTGTTAGGACCTGCTGCATATCAGTACCCTTCTCTGGCTGAGAAATATTTATTTAAATGTTTTCTTCCCTCTGTGTTATTTGGAATTGATTTAATTCAGTTTAGGCATAGGAATGTCGGCATTCCCTCGTCTTATTGTCTTAGCTGAATGTTATTTTTGAATGTTACTTTCGGTATATGTTCTGTGAAGATGAACTGAGGAAGATATGGTGAGCCCTGGTCCCAGTCTTGTTCGCATGACTATTTTATTGTTTCCCTTGGAATGTGTTAAAAGCTGGATATTTTCAAAGTACTTACCAGATCCTAGTTTGCTTTCATGTCTTCCTTAAGTGCCTGGTCAAAGGCTGGCTAGTTTCAAAGTACTTACCAGATCCTGGGCTGCTCTTTGTTCTACATCTGTTTATTTCCCCTTCTTAATGTATCACTCCATTCCATAAATCAAAACCTTTAAAGAGATCCTTAGGCATAGATGACTTGCCCCATAGACCACTCTTGGCTCTTGCTGTTCCAATTAAATCCTCTTATGACTCCATAGCCCAATGGACTGAAAACTTGCCATCATCTTTCTTCTTGATCAAAACTTACTCTTTTGCTTGCAACTTCTCACCTTTGAACCCCTTTACCTTTAGGAATTTTTACCTCTAACAGCAATCATGTTCAACCATCCAAAAAAAAACAAAACCCTTGGATTTCATAACTAGCCTAATACCTTTACCCCAAACTTCAAAGACATATCCATCTTTGCACTTATTGGAGAGATCCCTCTCCGGATTCAGGGGGGCTAGATCCTAGAATCCCAAAGTTGGTTGAAACGATGTTGTTTTTGTAATTGGACTCTGCCAATCTTGCTAATGAATTACAGATTCCTAACATAGTGTAAATTGGGTAATTTATTGATCTTTCTGCACTACTCACCATATATTTCATCAGTGTTTCCCTATAGAGTTTCTTTGGTTGACCAAAAAATGATATAGTGGCATATGACATGTCCAATTGTAGAGATCCCTATAATTTTTCTCCCCATGAGTGAGATAATAAAATTCCATATTTGGGTGGGATATCAGCTACTACAGTGTCCATGAGTATACTTTTACTAGGATATTGAACTAATTTTACACACAAATCTTTAATTAAACCTAGGCATTTTAACTTGCTTGAATCAAATGAAAATAAATACTTGTAGGGCCTTCTCATGTCTAAGTTCAGGGTTTCCATTATAGCTTTAGACATTAGATTATGTGAAGCTCCTGAATGTAATATGGCATTGTGTAAAATTTGGTCATGAATAGTTAAAGTAATGTAAAATGGAGGGACAACTCCATATTGATGCTTTCCATTGACATCTGGGCCAAAAATCAACTATGGTTGATCATCATTTAAGTTCACAGAATCTTCTCCATCATTCATGTTTAATGTTTCAGTAATAGTTTATTTATACAAATCAAGTTTTACCAATTCTGTTAAAGGAATTGATATCTTTAACTTTGTAATTTCAGCTTGTATATTAAATGAGGGTTGTGATTTACTTATTTGAATTAACCCTTATTTAGTAACTGTAGTTTGAGTAGGTTTATCTTGTTTTTCTACAGTTATATCTTCATTTTCTATTTGAGTTTCTTGTGTTTTACTGCTCCTAGTCTTCTTTTCAAGAGAGGTTTGTGAAGCAGTAAATGTCTTTTCAGATTTATCAGAAGCTGTTTTTACAGTGGCAGCTTTTGGATCTACTGATTTCGGATTAGCAGTGGATGTTTTAGGATCTAAGTTTGTTGTTTTAACAGAATTAGGTACCTTTGTAGAAGTATATTTTTGTGAATCTTTTGTATCTTGAGAAAATTCATCTATTATATCAACAATAGACTTAGGGCTTGGTGAAATTTTAGGGCTAGAAACGTTTTGGGAAGAACTAGATTTTTGCTTATTTTCCCTAGGGATAATTTGCAGAACTTTTGTTGGGGGAGCTTCTACTATTTTCTTATTTTGCGTTTGAGAAGTTTTATTAGTAGAAGGCTCTTTTTTTTCTTACTTCTTAGGTTATATTGACTGTGTAATTCGTTGATGGAAAAATAATAACCTTGTTTATAATCAAATGATTCACCTAAATCTAATTGAAGTTGTTGCATTTCAAATAACTCTTGGTCTTCCTGTGTGAGAAAGTTAGTTTTATTATCATATATTCCCATTAGATTTATGGTATCCCCATCATAATCATTATTTTGAGAACTTTGAGCATAGTTCTCCTGAAATGGGGGTCTTATTGTTTGATCAGGGGATGATTCTTTGGATTTTCCTGAATTTGTATTTTTCCTAAAGTTGGGATTTCTAATTTGCTGTTGATTATCCCATTGAGGTCTTATTTCTATGGTGTCTAATCTATCCATCATCCTCTCTAAATTATTATCTAGCTGATCTATTTTTGTGTCTGAACTAGAAGTTTCTTCTTTCATAGTTACTCTCCTCTCATTCCTTAATCTAGCCTTTTTAGCTAAAATGTTTACTTCTACACCTACAACATTTGTTTGAATTATTTCTAAAGTTTTTGAATTTCTCTCTCTTAACTGATATGCCATGTCAGTGTCAAATCCATCATGGAATTTGAGTAGGACAGAGTAAGGAGTGGGTTTGAGATTTGCAAGAATTGAATTGTAAACACTGTTATATCTAGTGCCGTAGTCTTCGACTAACTCATTAGGAGCTCTTTTCGTGGCCTCAAATTTAGACAATATTTGGAGTGGATTTTTCCTCTTTTCCCATTTATTTAAAAACAATCTATGAAAAATTTATAAATCAGCTATACTACCAAGATTAATATCTTTAAACCATTTTTTAACCTTCCTTGCTAATGTTTGTGCAAAGAGCCTCATTTGTACATCATAATCATCTATTTCATGGAGTTCAAAGTAATATTTAATTTTATTAATGTGCTGCTGTGTTGTGTAATGAGTAGTAGCATCAAATTGTGGTATCTTACTTTGGTAATCTTGAGGCATATCATGTAGTTGTGCTGGAAGAACTAGGGGAGCATACCTAGCAGCATAGCTTGAATTCTAGCTTGGCTAGGAGGTAGATTAGAAGTGCTTGGTGCTGAGATGGAAGTAAGAGCTAATGAAACTGGATTATAAGATGTTGAACTAGAAAAAGTGGTGGATGAACTAAAGGATAAATTGGATGTGCTAGGAAATGAAACTAGAATATATAAGGAACTACTAGGAAATGAGAATGATGTGTTTGTAGAAGGTAAACTAGTGGATGAAATGGATGTAGGGGATGAAGGAAATAATATTCTAGGTTGTAAGGGTAGTCTAGGGATAAATGGATCTGTAGATTGATGGTAGTGGAAACTATAGATGATAAAGTGGTATCTAAATGAGGAATAGAAGGCTTAGATGTGTAGGATAAAAATTGAGCTAATTCAATGGCTTCATTAATTTCCTTAAGAATAGTAGCATTATTCTCTTCATGTTTATCCTGATTTTTAACTTTCTTTAATTCATAATCTACTGCAACATTTTTCTATTTTGTTTCCAAAAATGAAATGAAAACAGGGTCTAAAACAATAGTACTTAAATTACTTTCAGATTTTCTTCTGAATAAATAATGTTCAAATTTCAAATCAAACTCTATATCTTGTAAACTTACTAATTCTTGTGGTAGTGAATTGGCTCTAATTAAAGAAAATTTAGCACCTAAATATTCTATCTATTTATTATTTTTCCCAATTATGTCTGGATTTTCTACTATAAAAGCAGGTTTAGGATCTAGGTTAGACCTGGTATAGTAATTTTTTCTAGAATCCAAAATTATAGCTTTTTAATACTCATAACCTATAAAATAGTCTTAAAGGCAAGAGAATGATAAAAAAATATTTCCTTCAAGAACTATTTTAAAACTGAGGATTTTTTAATCCCTAGTATGGTCACCAATATGTTATCACTCTAGTAATTCTCTAGGTCGTGAGATTTTGATTTAAAGTTCTAAGAACACTAGAGGTAACTACAAATCTACTTTTAAACTCTAGGACCTAGCCTTCGTAGGGTTCAGAGAGGGTTCTCTCTGTAAGATTTAACTTTGTTTTGATTATATGATATTAGGCTAGTTATGATTGCGCAAATTGGTTTTGGTTTGGTTTTGTTTGGTTTGGTGAGAAAAAATCACTTAGTGAGATGGATAGGGAAAGATTTGTTTGTCCATTGGGCTGTGGAGTCAAAAGTCAAGAAGACAGGACTAGGATCAAGGTCAAAAAGTCAAATGTTTTCAAGGCAAGATAGATAAGTCTTTGAAGATCTTGGAAGACTGATTTATGAAGTTGCTTGAATCGTGATAAAGAGCAATGAAGGATTCTTTAATCCGGATTTAGAAGGATTAGACAGAGGTCATTCAAAAGACGGAGAAATTAAGGGTTCCCTACTCTGGAAGTCAGTAGAAAACATAGAAAATGATAAACAATAAAGACAGGGTGCTTTTAACAAATCCTGAAATAATACTCCTGAATTATCATTCAAATTTGGAACACATATGTGGATGCATGAAACGAAGAAGATAAACAATGACAAGTATAATATACTTCACTTCAATGGCTCATCACATGAATCCTGAAATATGATGCTAGGTGATTTGATCCAGTCTGCTACTAGAACTTGCAATACAAAAGCCTTCAAGTACAGATAATTTGGCTATAGAAATATTCAACAATTTATTTCACAATATTACTTCAAAAGATGAAGTATATATACAAAAATGTTTACAAAATATCCTAGAATGCTTCTAGGAATTATCTAAGGAAAAAAAAAATTTCTTTACAACAAAATAGTGGCAGCTGCTTAACAAATCAACAAGTTGTCCTATTTATCCAAATAAAATAGAAACTAAGTGTGGATTAGGTGCAATTGGTTTCCTTAGTGTCCTCTTTGCTGGCAAGGATATTTCATGTTTGTTTTCAAATATGATATTATTTATCTTATACTCTTTCACTCTGATTCTCTTTAACCTGATACTCTTTAACCGTTGTAAAAATTGTCTTACTGTTGTAATAAATTCTGTTTTGATTGTGAAAAAATTAGCTAAATGTTTTATCCTTTAATCCGCCTTTTGACTTTCACAGTAAATCAGTAAGTGATTTCCAAGCTTCATCATTTGGAATTTGTATATTTTTCCACTTCCTAAAATTTTCATCTACCTCAGTATATCTAGCAAATGTTGGTTTTATGACAAATAAATGTCTTATCTCATGCTACAGATAAAAAAAATCTTCCAAACTTCTGTGCAAAACTTTTCCAGTGGGGATTCCTTGTCCTTGTGTGTTGTTTACTTTCTCTTTTGCATACTCTCTGATTTTCTTGTTGTAGTCCTCCTGTGGCATAAGTTTATCATTTATGACCAAAATATTAGGAAAACTTCTTTGCCTCAAATTTTTAAATTTAACCATAAACCTGGTTATGGTTATGTTCATATTTTCACATTTCTCTTCAAGTTGTTTCATCAGGTTCTTCTGGATGATGAATTTCCTTATTTCAAGGATTGTCTCAGTCTTATCAGTGATCTCAATTTCTTCTAACTCCTGCGTGTTTTTACTGTTGAGAAACTTGATCAATTCTATGGCTTGCTCAGGTCTGTTACCTAGCTCATCTTTGGTTTTCTGAATCTTTGCTTGTGCTGCCTTTAGTAAATCTTTTTTTTCATAGATTACTTGGATTGAGGGCCACACATCATTGATGGCTTCAATGATTTTGTTTCATAATTGGTTTTTTACATATGACATTGGATCCTTCAAGGTTAAATCCTGTTGTAGATTCTTCTGTTCAACATTTAACCTATTAGCTCTTTGCCCATGAGTTTTGGCATTGGTTTGAGCTAACTTATTTGTGTCTTAGATATTTTCAATTACTTTTTTCAATCTGTTAATATCATTTGTTTGTAGTGTCATTTCCTCCATGGCTTTAGCTAATTTATTGGCTTCACCTGAATTTTGAGCTGCTGTAGTAGATGATTCTGTAGCTAAAGTTGTATATGATGTCACTAGCACTCCAGTAGCCAGTGGTACTTTGGGTGCGAACTCTTCTACTAGAGTTGAAGGCATGGCTATAGTAACCATGGGAATTAATATAGGGGTTTCCTGTGCTTTTCTTGTTTCTCTTTCATGGACAAGCTTGTCCATTTGAATTTCCATTTCTTTGATTTGCCCTGTTAGTTGAAAAACTAATTTCATCATGTCATCCTTCTGAGTCTGTTCTTGTGCAATTTATTTGGCTTGAGGATGTTCAGTTGGTGGAAGCTTGAGCTGTTCCCTCAATGTTGCAATATCAACATTCTTTTTCCTTACTAACTCTTCTATAGCTTTGACATTTGCAGAATCATATACAAATTGAATGACCAACTCTTATAAAGATTTAATCCTAAGATATTTAGCATATGAAGAGGCTTTTTCCATTTTCATTTGACATCTCATGTTTATGATTGTATTTTGAGGTTTTTAGACACTCACAACCTTGGTTGTAATGGTAGAATACAACATCTCTAAAATTTTCCTGTGAAATTCAATTTGATCTAGTGCATGAATATTTTCTGTTTGCACTTTTAGATCAACCTTTTTGTAGTTTGCAACTGTTTTTGGAGTCTTCACTGTAGGTTGTGACACTGACATAATAAAATTTTTATTTGAATCGGCAAAGGCTGATAAAAGTATGTTTTGAACACTTGGTGTTTTCTTAAAATATTGAAAGTAAATCTCATTTTGAATCTCTTCATTCTTTGTCTTAATTTTCTTTTATTTTTCTCTAATATCAAGATATTTTTCCTCAACTGTCTATGAGGAAGATGCTTGTAAATTTTGTTGTTTCTCTATAACCTGTGTATTTGAATTTTCAGGTTGTTCTTCATTAAATTTCTCTGTAAATGGCTCATTCGTAATGACTGTAGCAACATCTGTATTTGTTACTGGGACACCTATGTCTTCTACCTCAATAATTACTTTTTCTTTATCAACTGAGTTTATCTTAGGCTTTTATTGTATCTTAACTTGAACCTAGTCTCAGTGGTTGTCTCAACAATATGAGTACCTTCTTCTCTGAATCTTTTGGTGGCTTTTTCTATTTGATTTGAAGTTTGTAAGGTGTGACTAGTATCACCCTACTTAACTGCATCTACCAAAGTGTTTTCTATCCACTCAGTCTGATTGACATATTTTTAAATATATGGTTTTTTCTCATGAATGTAAGGTGTTAGTTTACACTTAACCCTCATTTTGCTTAATATTCCTTGTGGATCATAGTTCCATGATAAGATTTCTTCAATTCTATACTCAAGTAATTGTTTGGTTGCTTCTGCCTCTGCATCTCTTGATTACAAATAAAGGGTCCCACCTAATTTTTCAACTTAAATTGGGTTTTCTTCTTAGCTGCTAGGAAGTTGATTGAATCAGAATTTAAGATTTTCCTAATGTATTACAAGGAAAAACCCCTCATTGGTACATATTTAGGTTGCTTGTAGGGTAGAAGATTAGACCCAAAAACTCTGATTTCTGTGTGTTTTTCATATAAATACCAATCTCCAGTTCTAGTCTGCTTTGATAGCTGTAGAACCTTCTTCATTTCATCATTGATCCTTGGTTTTTCAGTATTTTTCAACATGTTTATCAATGGATGGATAAAGAGGTCTGAAAATTGTGCATAAGTAAACTCTGTGAACTCTTTTCTAATCAAAGATGTCCAAAAAATGACTGAAAGTGGGTTTTCTTCTATGTCAAGCTTCTAGAGGGTTATTAGAAACTTGTCTGCTTGAAAATACAAAAAACATATGGAAGAGAAAATATGTATATCTAGACACTCCTTCAGTTGGAAATTTAACCAGTTGATCATGGATATTGTGAGCAATGTACTCAGTATAATTTAAGATGATAGAAGGAGGTTGTCCTGGTGTAAAATTATATAGGAAACCTGGGATTAATTCATCTGTATGCTCATCTATAAAGTATCCTAGGATGAATGACAACATGGAAATGACATTCCTGGACCCTTCTGGAAATTTTGAAGTGGAATATGGAGGGTTGATTTGTGGAATTTCAACATGTAAGGGCATGAATACTTGGAAGATCTGAAATCTTTTTGGAAAATCAAGGCCAATGTACAACTTGGTAAGTGGTTTTATTGACAAAGGAACTGCTTTAGGATCATGTTTGAGTTGTAACATCTGGTTTATGGACTCAGCAGTTATTGTAAACAATACTTCTTTTTTTGCATTCACTATTTCTCTTTGTTCAGGTACATAATATTGCTGACATAACCTAATAACTTATGGGCATGGATGAGTGACTGTAACAAAATATTTGGGCAGGTTTGACTCACAAATTTGGACTTCTTCCACATTATCTAAGGAATTTTCATAGCTCTAGTTATGAAGGTCTAACAAATTGAATTCTACAATTGGATCTGCTATTTTGTAGTCCACATCTGCTAAGGGAGTGTGTTCAATGTCTACAACAGGAGTTTGTAGAGGATTTACAATGATGGTGGTCTTGGACGACATAGTTGGATTGGATTTTGGCATTTTTAGAATTTTAGGATTTGGAAACTCTATTTTTTTGGCTTTCTGGTTTCTTCTATAAGATTAAATGGTTTACAGAAGTATTCTTGATTTTGATAGAGGTTCTTGAATGAAAATAAGCAGAATCTATGTTAGGCCCCTATATTACTAGTATAGTCCCTTATTGTTGTTAGTGTAACCCCCTTATTGTTATTATTGTACCCTTGTAACCCCCATATTGTTATTATTGTGCCCTTAAATTATTATTGTTAGCTCGGCTAGGATTACATTGTGGCCCCATGGACTCCTATATATAGAAAGGAGGTTTTGTAATTTGAATCATCCAAGAATTGTTCATTCATGTAATTTATTGGAGGTTGCCCCCTCGAATTGGCTTATTCCTAAGGCGTTGATTTCTCTTTTCTTCTCTTTTTGGAGCTGGTTTCACAACATTTGGTATCAGAGCTTTGAGATTCTAGTGTTTCGCTGCTCCAAACAGGTCATCGTGGAATTTTCGCTATAAATTTTGTTCTACGAAGGTTCAGAATCTAGAATTTGTAGAGTGCGAATCCAAACTCTTGAGGAACATCATCGCAAAATTTCATTTCTTGGTTCGCAATATTTTCAGAGATATGATCTGTGCAAGTTAGGTCATTTTGCAGGCTCTTGAATTTAACCTAAACAAGTCATCGTGCTATTTTTGTAATAACTTTTTTTATACGAAGGTTCAGAAGCTCAATTTTTTATAGTGTGAATCTACAAACCTTAAGAACATCTTCGCAAAATTTCAGATATTGGTTCGCAATATTTTTGGAGATATTATCTGTGGAAGTTAGGGCTTTTTGAGGCTTTTAAATTTCATCTCAAAGAGGTGATCGTGGGAAAATATTCATAGCTCTCTCTCTGAGCATTGGATTGGAATGATGTAAAAATTGGCCACAAGTACACAGACTATAGTTTTTATTCCATCAATTTCAGAGCCAAAGGAGGAAACAGTGACATGTGGCAAGTCGTACAAGTTCACTCTACTGAACCAGTCCAAAATTGGGTCATTATGGGAGATTGGACATAATTTTGTCTTGAAGAATCCAAATCAGATTAGACCTGTGGCATTTGAAATAAGCTTTAGAGGGTTATTACAGGGCTGAATTTTAGATATTGAGGATCCAAAATTATAGATATAATTCAATTTCAATATCAAGCTCCTCAAAAGCAAGTAAAAGGTGTGTATTTTTTTTCCGAATTTCATAAGTCTTGTTTGAAGAATCAAGTTGAATTGATTCGAAGGGCATATTGTAGAACATATATCAGTATTGGATTCTAAAATTGCCCCTAAAAATAATTCAACAGCCATTAAGCCTTTAGAAAGCTCTACTATGACTCATGAAGACGAAGAATGGCAACATGACATATCAAAATTACAAGAGAAAGTACAACAAATTTTTCTCTCGCAAAGAGCAAAAAAAATGACATGGAAGTTTTGAAGAAATGTGTGGAAACTAAGATGGATGGTTTGAAGAAAGGTGTGGAATATAAGATGGATGGTTTGAAGAATGGCATGGAATCTAATATGGATGACATGGAAGCTAAGATCGATGAGAAAATGGAAAACATGAAGAATGATCTAAAAGAAAACATGGAAGGTTTGAAAAAGTTGATACAAGAAATGCTTCCTAATGGTGAAAAGATAGTAGAGGAAACTCATGATGAGAACAAAATAAATGTTAATCGTGATTTCATAAAATATAATGTTGGCGGGAAGAACCACCATATTCCAAAAATGGATATGAGGAAGTTTGATGGAAAGGATCCTGTAACATGGATACTACAGATGGAGCAATATTTTGATCTCCATAACGTGCAAAACACACAAAAGGTACGCATTACAACTTTACATTTAGAACAAAATACATTTGTATGGTATCGATGGCTTTGCTCCCGTAAAAAAATTGTCACTCGGTCAATTTTTACGGAGGAAATGATAGCACATTATGAGGATACAAAGAGCAACACCTTCTTTAGCCAATTGATAAATCTCAAACAAAAGGGTTTAGTGGGGCAGCACATTGAGGACTTCCAAAATTTGAATATAAGGGTAACTGATATTCCAGAGGAACACAGGATTGATCTCTTCATAGGCACTTTAAAGGATAACATTCAACATGAAGTTCGCGTTATGGAACCTGATTCATTGGAGAAGGCATTCAGGTTGGCAAGAAAAGTTGAATGTAAAATTATGGCAGCAAGGAAGCCTACCACTCAATTCTATAAAGAAGGAAGTGTGGCTACGCCTAGATTTCCACAACCTACAAGGTTGACACCACAAAAATTGGAAGAAAAAAGAGCAAAAGGGCTTTGCTACAGTTGTGATAGGAAATACACTAAAGGTCATAAGTGTGCTGAGAAGAAATTATTTTACATAGATTGTGAAGAGGAAGAAGAAAATGAACAAGAAGAGGATATACACCAGGAACCAGCCCTAGAAGAGGAAGAAATGAGTCCGACCATATCGTGTAATGCATTGGCGGGAATTACCACTCCTCAAACTCTCAAGATAGAAGGACATATCAAGAAGAAAAAGGTAATAGTGTTGATTGATTCAGGTAGTACCCATAATTTTATTCATTTTAAGGTAGCCAAGGAATTGAATTGTTTCCTATACCCAACACCAGAATGTCAAGTGATGGTTGCAAATGGAGGAACTATAAATTACTCTAGAAAATGCCATAATATCAGTATAACCTTGGGGGAATATGTATTGAATAGTCCAATTCTTTCCATTCATATGGGAGGTGTTGATGTTGTACTAGAAGTATAATGGTTACAATCTTTGGGGATGGTAGCTTTTAATTTTCAAGAACTTTTATTGAAATTTTTTTCAGAATGAAAGGAAGTCAAATTACGGGGTATTGTAGGGAAGCCAGGAAAGATAATAAGCTCTAATGTCATGACAAAGCTTATAAAGAAAGAACAATGAGGCATAATTACACAATTATGCTCACTAGAAGTTCCAACATCAAAATCATCTATTTCTGTAGATCTCCAAAAAGTCTTAGACAATCATTCCAAGGTTTTGGAAACTCCAAAAGGACTCCTACCTATTCGTGATCAAGATCATGTTATTCATTTGATTCCAGGATGTGTTCCTCCAAACATTAGGCCTTATAGATATCCTTATGTCCAAAAGAGTGAAATTGAACGTATGATTGCAGAAATGTTAGAGGCGGGTATAATTCAACCTAGTCAAAGTTCTTTCTCTGCTCCTATAGTATTGGTACACAATGAGGATGGATCATGGCGCATGTGTCCGGATTATAGGGAGCTCAATAAGCTCAACATTAAATATAAATTTCCCATTCCTGTGATTGATGAATTATTTGATGAATTACATGGAGCAATTTATTTTACCAAATTGGATCTTCGTTCAGGGTATGATCAAACTAGAATGAAGACTGAAGATATTTCAAAAAAAAACATTTCAAACTCATGAGGGTCATTATGAATTCTTGGTCATGCCTTTTGGCTTTACCAATGAACCTTCTACATTTCAAGGGTTGATGATTTCCATTTTCAAACCCTTCCTTACAAAATTTGTGCTAGTATTTTTTGTTGATATACTAATCTACAACAAGTCTTGGAAGGATCATGTTCAACATGTTGACAGGGTGCTCAAACTATTGTAGGAGAAACAATTATATGCAAAAACATCCAAATGTTTCTTTGGAGTACAAGAGGTGGAATATCTGGGTCATATTGTATCTCACAAAGGTGTTAAGGTAGACCCTAAAAAAATTAAAGCCATTAAGGAATGGAAAGTCCCCACAACCATAAAGCAGTTGCGAGGATTTCTTGGGTTAACAGGGTATTATCGCAAGTTTGTTAAGAATTATGGGAGAATAGCGGCACCTCTAACAACATTATTGAAGAAAGATGCATTTTCATGGACTCCTGAAGCAACTAAGGCCTTTGAACATCTTAAAGAGGCAATGTGCCTAGCACTGGTCTTAGCTACACTAGACTTCACAAAAACCTTTATTGTGGAATGTGATGCCTCAGGAAATGGAATTGGTGTTGTTTTAATGCAAGAAGGAAGACCCATTGCTTTTGAAATTCATCCAATCAAAGGAAAGTATTTACAGAAACCTATTTATGAGAAGGAAATCTTAGCGATACTACATGCACTAAAGAAATGGAGAACTTACCTAATGGGAAGACACTTCAAGGTAAAAATTGATCATGATAGTCTTAAGCACTTTTTGGAACAAATACTATCTTTAGAAGAGCAGAAAAAATGGGTCACAAAGATGTTGGGTTATGACTTTGAAATAATATACAAAAAAGGGAAGCTAAATTTTGTTGCAGATGCACTCTCAAGAAAGTGAAGAGGTGGAAGCATTGCTTTGTGCCATTTCTATTATCCAACTAGATTGGATAACCAAAGCAAGAGATGAATGGAAGAAGGACGAAGATGTGTGGACAGTCATTCAAAAGTTGCAGCAAGATCCTAGTACATATGATACATTTAGTTGGAAAAATGATTCCTTATGGTACAAATATCGCTTATATATTTATAAGAATTCCCAACTAAAACAAAAGATTATTTTGGAATTTCACACTTCTCCTTTAGGAGGACACTCAAGATTTTTAAAAACTTACCACAGGGTGAAGAAAGAATTTTTTTGGGATGGCCTTAAATCTGATATTCAAAATTTTGTGGCAGAATCTTTGGTTTGCCAGCAGAATAAAGTTGAGACAATTAAGACCCCGGATATTCTACAGCCTTTATCCATTCCAAGTCAACGTTGGGAGGATATTTCAATGGATTTTATCACAAGTTTACCTAAGTCCGAAGGAAAGAGTGTCATCATGGTGGTAGTTGATAGAATTACCAAGTATGCACACTTTTTTGCATTATCTCATCCATTTAAAGCAAGTACAGTTGCTACTACATTTATGGACACAATTCAAAACCTACATGGAAACCCAAGGGTTATTGTGAGCGACAGAGATCCCATTTTTATTGGAAATGTTTGGATGGAGTTATTTTCTTGTTTGGGTACTCAATTAGCTCATATCTCATCTTATCATCCTCAATCCGATGGTCAAACTGAGATAGTAAATAAATGTTTGGAAGGATATATTCGTTGTTTTGTATCTAATAAATAAACACAATTGGTCAAGTGGTTACCTCTAGCTGAATGGTGGTATAACACTTCCTTCCATACTGCAACAAAAATCACCCCATTTATGGCACTTTATGGATATCATCCACCATCCATCACATCATCTTTAAGAGAAAATTTGAAGGTTCAAGCAGTGGAAGATCACATCGAGCATCAACAATAAGTTCTCCAACTCTTAAAGGACAACCTGAATTTAGCACAAAATCGAATGAAACGATAGGCAGATCAACATCGCAGAGAGAGACGTTTTGATGTAGGAGACTGGGTTTTTTTATGGCTACAACCATACAAACAAATGTCCCTTAAGCAAGCTAAGAAGGATAATAAATTATCGACAAAGTACTATGGTCCTTAAAAGGTGTTGAAAAATATTGGTACTATGGCATACAATTGGAGCTTCCTGCTTCTTCACGAGTGCATCCAATTTTCCATGTTTCATGCTTAAAGAAGGTTATAGGTGAAAATCTTCCAGTTCAAACAATATTGCCAGAATTTGATGAGGAAGGAAAAATCATATTGGAACCTGAAGCAGTCACGGAAACAAGAACTCGACAGCTACGGAATCAATCAATTTCAGAGTATCTCTTCAAGTGGAAGAACTTACCCACTGAAGATTCTACATGGGAGGATGAGAATTTTACATAGAAGCACCCAGAGCTACTCAAGCGTTGAGGACAACACTTTTTTGAAGGAGAGAGGCATGTTAGGTCCATGTATTACTAGTATAGTCCCTTATTGTTGTTAGTGTAACCCCCTTATTGTTATTATTGTACCCTTAAATTATTATTGTTAGGTTAGCTAGGATTACATTGTGGCCCCATTGACTCCTATATATAGAAAGGAGGTTTTGTAATTTGAATCATCTAATAATTTTTCATTCATGTAATGTATTGGAGGTTTCCCCCTCGAAGTGGATTATTTCTAAGGCATTGATATCTCTTTTCTTCTCTTTTTGGAGCTAGTTCACAACAATCTGGTTCTTTCCTTGTATTTATCTTTCAATTTCAATTTTCAAAATGTATTTCAGACTCTCACTGGTTATGAAATAAGAAACAGGGGTTTCTTAGGCTTTTTCAATGAATATTTGGGCTAAAAATTGATTGGAATTTAAGCGCAGAGGGTTGGATTACCTACAGAGCATTTCTGGGCTTGATTGGAGTTTTATATAGTCTGCAAAAACTAGAATAAACTATAGTTTTATTTTAAAACTAAACGTAGTATTTAAAACAGAGTTTTATCAAAATTTTGACAGGGTTTTGACTCTTTTTGGGTCTTTTTGGGCAACTAAAAGCTTTCTTGGATTAAATAGCCTTTTAGTGTATTCAATTTATTTAGAAAATTTCTTTCAAATATGATAACAGGCTTTATTTTCTCAGGAAATACTTGTTTGCACAGTTATAAGTCTTTGGAAACAGGTTCTGAGGCGTTTGGACTGGTCTCTACTATTTTCTGGAAGCAATTTGGGACTTCCAACAATCTTCAACATCAAATACGAGCGTTTTTCACTGGTGTTGGGCTTGAAAACAAAGTACAGGCTTCGTTTTTTGAGTCAAGAGAAAAAATACAGTTGGATTGTGCAAAAAGGGATTAATGGCACATTTCGGAGTTTATTAGGCATTTTAGGTTTAAAAAAACCTGTAATTAATGCCGGTCACATCGAAAAATGGGCGGTTTTGGGCTTCAAAGATGAAAACCCGTGAGTGGTTATCACGTTGGATTTGAGTGGTAAATGGTCTTAGTTGGATCGAATGCGATCCAATAGAACTAGGCAACGTGGAGGAGAGAGGAAAGGGCAAAACATCCCATTTTGCATGGAAAGGAAAGTGTTATGTTCACGCAACTAAAAATGCGATATGGCCAGATGATCGTCAGATTTGGGAAAGCCAATGCGAAAAATTGAGATTTGATGTGGATTTGCTCGGCATTTGGAGTGGGGTCCAGGGTTTGTTAATGCGGCGGGATAAGTTTTAAACTTTATAAATATGTATTTATAACATTAAAAATTTATGTTATTTGATTGGGCTGGGGGTAAAGTTATATGGTTTAAATTAAAACATTAACCAAATGTTTCAACCAATGGCACAGGTATGATATTATATTGTAAATAACCTTTTAACAATTGTTTAAAGACCATAGGGGCGGGGTATTATTATATTGATATGTTTAAACCTATGGGAAAAGGGCGGGTTTATTATTAACACATGGGATAACTAAACATAGGTTTAAACTTTAAATAGTGGGTTTTGGGGATATTCACATATAATGGATTTAATAAATACGGGAAGTGTTGTGTAATATAAGGATTTAATAATATAAGTTAGAAATTAATATGAAATGGAAATGTAATGAAAGAGATGAATTTTAAAATACATAATTTAAAACCAAGTAAAGTGTAAAAATAGGCAATAAAGCATATTTTGTCCCATTTTGATTCTTTACACATGAACTTAGGATAAAATGTATTTTGTAGGTTTTTGAGTGTGTTTTAAATGAAAATGAAATTAATTAAGTTGGGTTTTTACTTTTACTAAGTCAAAAAAGTTGTTTTACTTAGGAAAAGGGATCATAGTTTTGGAAATTGGTTTTATGTAGGGAATCCAATATTTTTAACCAATCAGTTATCAAGCCTTGGGTTCAGTCCCAACAGAAGTAAGAGAAATGCTCTGAGCCTCTTTAACTGAAGGTTTAGAATACTGGATCATTGTGGAGGAGGGGAAATTGGTAATTTTTGCCTGATGATGCTTTATTACATGCCTTGCACAACTGCTTTCTACCTACCCATCATTATTCCTAACATTTTTTACTTAATTTTCATGGGTGCATTTAAGCTTGGAACCCTAAATCCATTTTTCTTTCAAATCATAAAAACTATCTAAGTCTAACCTTATTTCATCCGAGGGCTCAGATTAAACTGTTGAGCTCCTCATTTATTCTCTAACTATCTATTGATTTGTCAAGTTTAAACTATTTGAAATATCTGTATTCTCTGTCTAGAACATGAAATTCAAAGCATGAAAGTTAAGATTAAACTATTTAACTGATCATGGATTATGGCATTTATTGACAATCTGCACATAATCATTATTCCTATAGTAAAAGTAAATAGTAGTGGCATTTTGACTTGCTCACTTTCATGTCTTATTTTATCTCTTTTTGGGGTCTATCTTTTATTCTTTTTGATCTTTTCTTTTTCTAAGTCCTTTGATATTTATTTTAGGACTTTTACCCTCTTTTCATTTTTTTTTTTATTATTATTTTTCAAAATATGGGAAAACAACTTGCAGAAAGCAAGGTATGTACATATTTACAAGACTATAAAAGTCAATTCAAAAATTATGAACCCTATTATTATAGGACCCTAACACCTTCTACATGAAAAATTAGAAATACATGAAAAAATGTGATTGCAATCACGTTTTTCATGTATTTCTCATTTTTCATTTAGCAGAGTCCATCAAAAGTATGAAACATGGGTACTCCTTGAATGGGTAATTAAATTTTGCATCCAACGAGTATTCCTACTCGAAATTTGAGTAAAATTTTAGGGAGATAAGTTCAAAAAGAAGCTTTTTCTTTTTTCCCTCTAAACTTTGATGATGTAATCAAATCTTATTTTATTATTTCCACTATTATTTTATAATTTCCTTAGGAGGCCCATTTTGAACCTAAAAATTGCCCCAATGACAAGATTTACTCTTCTTAGTTTCTGTTTGAAAAGTTTTTAGTCTTATTTCACATGAATCCTATGTTAAATAATACCTTTATCATAAATATTTAAATCATGATATCCCCATGCAAAAAAATCAGTGTATTCCTTAAACAAATCAATATATCTCTACTTTTCTTTTGGAGGCAAGGACTTTGAAAGTTTCACAATAATGGATTTTTCTTCAATACCTATATTGCAATTTTATACTTCAGATCCAGTTGGCCGTATTTTAGGATTTTTAGCAACATCATTAAAATAAAATAATTCTTCAAGTGGCACTAGACCTCTTGGTATTGTGTTTCTTTTAAGTTGTATTATTTTATACTCTTCAAAATCTTCACTGGATTGATTGAAAATAGTTTCCTTTTCACTACCATCAGTATTGTTTCTCGTGTCAATGTAGAAATTCTCAAATTCATCCTTTAATTGTAAGAAAATTTGAGAGTTATTTGTGACAATCAAATACTTTCCAGTACCTAATATTATCTGGGACTACATGTCTACGTTTTACATCGATCTCTAGCTTCTTGCTGTTATAGCATCATTTCTCACCTTGACATGATTCATGATTGCTTCATGGCTTTATGGGCACCCATTCCTACAGACTTGGACAAATTCACTTAAAAACAGTGGAAAATCCTCCATACGCGACTATGCCCGTGTTTTTCCGCGTGTATACGCAAGTACAGCTAGACTTTTTCGCGTATGCCATTTTAATGATTAAAAAATATATAAAAATCCCTAATTTCGCGCTGGGTTGATGGTTACTCAGGTAGTTCAACTACCCCAGCCCGTGGCCAACTGTTTCCAACTGCTGAAACTACTTGGAAGGACTATAAAAATACCTCATATGTATGGCCTAAGGGAGAGAGAGAATTATTATTATTATACTCTGTTGGTTCCCTATCCAAGTCTGATTCCCCGTGCCTCCTGCACTTTCCCAGTTCATTTCAAGAAACCCTTGTTTCCTTGAGATACACATCCCTTTATATGTTATCTCGTATGCACCTGTTTGGAAGGAGTCTTAGCGAGGCAAGGGCTGGACGGATCCGGACGACGGTCTGCGAAGGCCTTGGAAGGATCAGGTGATCTCTCCACTTACTTTTGTATGTACTATTTTTATAATACAGAAGTATCATGCTGTTCCCGAAATAAACGTGTTAGTGTATGCTTTAATGTATGAAGAATATTTGTTATACATGCATTCATGATGATTTATTTAATGTTTTATATGAATCTCACTAACATATAGAGTAGGAATATATTGTACAACTTGTCCCTTGTGCTGGTTTCTTCTTGTATTTCAGGTGAAGGAGGAAGGACGGTTGCAGGGAGTTTGAACTCCACGTGGATCTACTTCAAACGTAGGACCAACGGGTAAACCTCTTGTTCTGCTCTATTTCATTTTTATGAATGTGCATGATCGTGTGAGTCTCTGTTAAGTAGTACGCCCCTGCTCTGTGGAGGTTGAATCCCAACCAACCTCTAGGGTGTTAAAACCCCGAAACAGAACTGGCGACTCAGTAAAGGGGCAGAGGTCAATGCCTTTTGCATACTCTAAAAGGAATTTTTCATGTACTTACTAAGGTAGCTAATGCATCAACAAATACATTTTTATCCCTGGGAATTAATGACAAAAAATATTATGGAAAACACTATGAAAATTATTAAACAACATTCCTATATTATCTCATTCTAGGATGTTTAGCTGAATATTCACCTTTGATCTATTTTATAATAAGTTTTGAGTCTCCATGAATTGAAATTATTTTAGCTCCTACTCTTTTCAACTTTTGGAGTCCTAATAATAAAGCCTTATATTCAACGACATTATTTTTCCCCTCAAAATTAATTCTATATGAATATATATTTGATATACATGATTTCATGGCTGAAATCCATACTCCAACTCCAACCCCTTCTTTTTTGACCTCTCCATAGAATTCCATGTTACATAATCCATCTTTTTATTCCTGACTTTCAATTTCAATTTGTGGTTTTCCATTTTCTACTTATTTTGATTGAATGTCCACATTTTTACCTTCTCCTTCTAGAAAATTATCATTTTGTATGACGAAAGAGTCCATGTATGAATGTACAAAATAAACTGGATAATTATTGGGTTTATCCTAACTGCTCACCATGTATTTAATAAGAGTATCTCTATACAATCTTCTATGTTGACCAAAAACATGAATAGTTGCATATGTCATATTCTTTTGTAATTTTCCTTGCAAATTTGCTCCTCGCGATCTCGATAAGAGAATTCCATATTTAGGAGGGATGTCGGCGACAAAAATATCCATTACTAAACTTTTTTTTGGAATCTCAGTGAGGGTTACACACAAAATTTTATTAATCCGAGACATATTAATCTATTTGAATCAAAAGAGTAAAGGTCTTTGTAAGTTCTGGTTATATCTAGTCCCAATTTTTCCATAATTGTATGAAACCAACTCCAAAAATAGAAGAAAAGAGAGATCAATGCCTTAGGAATAAGCCACTTTGAGGGGGAAACCTCCTTTACATTACAAAAATGAAAAATTCTTGGATGATACAAATGATAAAACCTCCTTTAAATATATATAAGTCCATGGGGTCACAATATATTCCTATCCGACCTAAAAATAATAATGCAAGGGCACAAAAATAACAATATGGGGGTTACAGGGGTACAACAATAACAATAAGGGGGGCTACACTAGGAAAAATAAGGGACTAAACTAGTAATATAGGGACCTAACAAGCCCCTCTCCTTCAAAAAAGTGTTGTCCTCAACGCTTGAGTAGCTCTAGATGCTTCTGTATAAAAGTCTCATCCTCTCATGTAGAATCTTTAGTGGGTAAGTTCTTCCACTTGATGAGATACTCTGAAATTGATCGATTTCGTAGCTATCGAGTTCTTGTTTATGTGATTGCTTCAAGTTCCAATATGAATTTTCCTTCCTCATCAAGTTCTGGAAATATTGTTTGAAGTATAATTTTTTCACCTATATCCTTATTTAAGCATGAAAAATGGAAAACTGGATGCACTCGAGAAGAAGCAGGAAGCTCCAATTTGTATGCCATAGTACCAATATTTTTCAACACCCTGTAATGACCATAGTACGTTAGCAATAATTTATTATCCTTCATAGCTTTCTTGAGGGACATTTGTTTGTATGGTTGTAGTTGTAAAAATACATAGTATCCTACATCAAAACTTCTCTCGCTGTGATGTTGATATTCCTGTTGTTTCATTTGATTTTGTGCCAAATTTAGGTTATCCTTTAATATTTGGAGAACTTGTTGTTGATGCTAGATGTGATCTTCCACTACTTGAACCTTATAATTTCCTCTTAAATATGATGTGATGAAAAGTGGATGATATCCATAAAGTGCCATAAATGGGGTTATTTTTGTTCCAGTATGGAAGGAAGTGTTATACCACCATTCAGCCAGAGGTAACCACTTGACCCATTGTGTTTGCTTATCAAATTCAAAACAACTAAGATATCCTTCCAAACATTTGTTCACTATCTCAGTTTTCCCATCAGATTGAGGATGATAAGATGAGCTATGAGATAGTTGAGTGCCCAAACAAGAAAATAATTTCGTCCAAAAATTTATAGTTAAAATGGGATCTCTGTCGCTTAAAATAATCTTTGGGTTTCCATGTAGCTTTTGAATTGTTTCCATAAATGTAGTAGCAACTGTACTTGATTTAAATGGATGAGATAATGTACGAAAGTGTGCATACTTGGTAAGTCTATCAACTACCACCATGATGACACTCTTTCCTTCGGACTTAGGTAAACCTGTTATAAAATCCATTGAAATTTCTTCCCAATGTTGACATGGAATGGAAAAAACCTGTAGAAGACCCAAGATCTTAATTATCTCAAATTTATTTTGTTGGCAAACGAAATATTCTGCCACAAACATTTGAATATCATATTTAAGGCCATCCCAAAAAAGTTCTTTCTTCACCCTGTGGTAAGTTTTTAAAAATTCTAAGTGTCCTCCTAAGGGAGAAGTGTGAAAATCCAAAAGAATCTTATGTTTTAGTTGGAAATTCTTACAAATATATAAGCAATCTTTGTACCATAAGGAATCATTTTTCCAACTAAATGTATCATATGTATTATGATGTTGCTGTAACTTTTGAATGAGTGTCCACACATCTTCTTCCTTCTTCCATTCATGCCTTGCTTCGGTTATCCAATCTGGTTGGATAATAGAAATGGCACAAAGCAATGCTTCCAACTCTTCATCCTTTCTTGAGAGTGCATCTACAACAACATTTAGCTTCCCTTTTTTGTACATGATTTCAAATTCATAACCCAACATCTTTGTGACCCATTTTTGCTGCTCTTCTGAAGATATTTTTTATTCCAAAAAGTATTTAAGACTATCATGATCATTTTTTACCTTCAAGTGTCTTCCCATTAGGTAAGGTCTCCATTTATTTAGTGCATGTAGTATTGCCAACATTTCATTCTCATAAATAGATTTTTGTAAATACTTTCCTTTTATTGGATGACTTTCAAAAGTAATGGGTCTTCCTTCTTGCATTAAAACAACACCAATTCCATTTCCTGAGGCATCATATTCCACAATAAATTATTTTTGTGAAGTCTGGTGTAGCTAAGACTGGCGCTAAGCACATTTCCTCTTTAAGATGTTCAAAGGCCTTAGTTGCTTCAGGAATCCATGAAAATGCATATTTCTTCAATAATGTTGTTATAGGTGCTTCTATTCTCCCATAATTCTTAACAAACTTGCGATAATACCCTGTTAACCTAAGAAATCCTTGCAATTTCTTTATGGTTGTGGGGAATTTCCATTCCTTAATGGATTTAATTTTGTTAGGGTCTACCTTAACACCCTCGTGAGATACCATATGACCTAGATATTCCACCTCTTGTACTCCAAAGAAACATTTAGAGGTTTTTGCATATAATTGTTTCCTTCGAAGACCTGTTCTAGATTAGTATATCATCAAAAAATACTAACAAAACTTTTCTATGGAAGGGTTTGAAAATGGAATTCATCAACCCTTGAAATGTAGAAGGTGCATTGGTAAGGAAAAAAGGCATGACCAAAAGTTCATAATGACCCTCATGAGTTTGAAATGTTTTTTTCGGAATATCTTTAGTCTTCATTCTAATTTGATGATATCCTAAGAGAAGATCCAACTTGGTAAAATAAATTGCTCCATATAATTCATCCAATAATTCATCAATCACGGGAATGGGAAATTTATCTTTAATAGTGAGATTATTGAGCTCCCTATAATCCGAAAACATGTGCCATGATCCATCCTTCTTATGCACCAATAGTACTGGAGCAGAGAAATAACTTTGACTAGGTTTAATTATACCAGCCTCTAACATTTCTACAATCATACATTCAATTTCTCTCTTTTGGACATAAGGATATCTGTAAGGCCTGATGTTTGAAGGAAAAATTCTTGGAATAAAATGAATAGCATGATCATGATCACGAATAGGTGGGAGTAATTTGGGAGTTTCAAATACCTTGGAATGATTGTCCAAGAATTTCTGGAGATCTAGAGAAATAAATGATTTTAATGTTGGAAGTTCCAGTGAGCATAATTGTGAAATTACGCCTCGTTGTTATTTATTTAGAATATTTTTCATGACATTAGAGCTTATTATCTTTCCCAGATTCCCTACGCTACCATGTAATTCAACTTCCTTTTGTTCTGAAAAAAATTCAAGAAAATTTCTTGAAAATTAAAATCTATCGTCCCCAAATATTGTAACCATTGTACTCCTAGTACAACATCAGCACCTCCCATTGGAATGAAAAGAATTGGAATATTTAATACATATTCCCCCTTGGTTAGGTTGATATTATGGCATTTTCCAGATCATTTATAGTTCCTCCATTTGCAACCATCACTTGACATTCTGGTGCTAGGTATTGGAAGCAATTCAATTCCTTAGCTACCTTACAATGAATAAAATTATGGGTACTACCCGAATCAATCAACACTATTACCTTTTTCTTCTTGATATGTCCTTCTATATTGAGAGCTTGAGGAGTGGTAATTCCTGCCAATGCATTACACGATATGGTCAGACTCATTTCTTCTTTTTCTATGGTTGGTTCCTGGTGTATATCCTCTTCTTTTGAAGTTACTTGTTCATTTTCTTCCTCCTCTTCACAATATATGTAAAATAATTTCTTCTCGGCACACTTATGACCTTTAGTGTATTTTATATCACAACTGTAGCAAAGCCCTTTTGCTATTTTTCTTCCAATTGTTGTGGTGTCAACCTTGTAGGTTGTGGAAGTCTAGGAGTAGCAACACTTCCACATTTATAGATGTGAGTGGTAGGCTTCATTGTCGCCATAATTTTACATTCAATTTTTCTTGCCAACCTGAATTCCTTCTCCAATGAATCAGGTTCGCAAAGGAGAACCTCATGTTGGATGTTATCCTTTAAAGTCCCTATGAAGACATCAATCATGTGTTCCTCTGGGATATCAATTACCCTTATATTCAATTTTTGGAAGTCCTCAATGTGCTCCACCACTGAACCCTTTTGTTTGAGATTTATCAATTGGTTAAAGAAGGTGTTTCTCTTTGTATCCTCATAATGTGCTATCATTTCCTCCATAAAAATTGACCAAGTGAAATTTTTTTTATGGGAGCAAAGCCATCAATACCATACACATGTAATTTGTTCTAAATGTAAAGTTACAATGCGTATCTTTTGTGTGTTTATCACATTATTGAGATCAAAATATTGCTCCATCTGTAGTATCCATGTTATGGGATCCTTGCCATCAAACTTCCTCATATCCATCTTTGGAATATGGTGGTTCTTGCATCCAACATTAGAGTTTATGAAATCACGATTAACATTTATTTTGTTCTCATCATGAGTTTCCTCTGCTATATTTTTTCCATTAGGAAAAATTTATTGTATCAAATTTGTCAAACCTTCATTCAAACCTTCCATGTCTTCTTTTAGATCATTCTTCATGTTTTCCATGTTGTCTTTCATTTTTTCATTGATCTTAGATTCCATGTCATCCATGTTAGCTTCCATGCCATCCATCTTAGCTTCCATGCCATTCTTCAAACCATCCATCTTAGCTTCCACTCCTTTATTCAAACCATATGTCTTAGCTTCCATGCCTTTCTTCAAAACTTCCATTTCATTTTTGTTGCTCTTTGCGAGAGAGAAATTTGGTCCACTTGCTCTTGTAATTTTGATATGTCACGTTGCACTTCTTCCTCTTCATGAGTCATAATAGAGCCTTCTAAAGGCTTAATGGGTGTTGAATCCTTTTTAGTGGGAATTTTAGAACCCAATACTGATATCTATTCTTAAATACACTCTTGGAATCAATTCAAATTGATTTTTCAAGCAAGACTTATGCAATTTGAAAAAAAACTACACACCTTTTTCTTGCTTTTGAGGAGCTTGATATTGAAACTGAATTATATCTATGATTTTAGGTCTTTAATAAATGATGATTTGGTCCTATATTAGCCCTATGAATCTTCTTTTGAATTCCATAGGCCTGACCTAATTTCGATTCTTCAAGGAAACATTATGCCCAATCTCCCACAATCACCTAATTATGGACTAGTTTAGTAGAGAAAACTTGTACGGAGTGCCACATGTCACTGTTTCCTCCTTCAACTTTGAAAGTGATACATAGGAAACTAAATTCCTTGTAATTGCAGACACTTTTTACAAAATTCCAATCTGATGCTCAAACAGATATTTATGATGATTTTCCCATGGTCACCTCTTTGAGATGAAATTTGGGAGCCTCACAAAACCCTAACTTCAATAGATCATATCTATGAAAATGTTGTGAACCAAGATCTGAAATTTTTACACAAAGGTCCTAAGGATTTCGGCTTATCATGGTAAAACTTTCAGCTTCTGAACCTTCGTAGAAAAAACGTTATAGCAACAATTCCATGATGACCTATTTGGAGCAGCGAAACCCTAGAATCGAAAGCTCTAATACCAAATGTTATGAAACCAAATCCAAAAATAGAAGAAAAGAGAGATAAACACCTTAGAAATAAGCCACTTTGAGGGGGAAACCTCCTTTACATTACATAAATGAACAATTCTTGGATGATACAAGTGAAAAAACCTCCTTTCTATATGTAGGAGTCCATGGGGTCACAATATAATCCTAGTCGACCTAAAAATAATAATGTAAGGGCACAATCATAACAATATGGGGGTTACAGGGGTACAAAAATAACAATAAGGGGGGCTACACTAATAAAAATAAGGGACTAAACAAGTAATATATGGACCTAACACATAATTACCTTTGGCATCAGGTTGTGTGAAGCACAAAAATCCAACATAGCATTGTGTAGAGTACAATCATGAATGTTAATACTAACATAGAATGGATGAAAATTTCCATCTTGTATAATTCCATCTACTTCAGGTCCAAAAAATAATTTGGGTTGGTTATCTGTTACATTAATACTATATGTTCCTTCTTTGATTTTTAGTGCCTTTACAACTTGATTTCTATATACATCCTTTCTCAGTAATTCAAGAAATGGGACATAAATTTTAACCTTTGACAACTCATTCTCATTGTTGAAATAATATTGAGACTTTTATGGTTCTTTAACATTTGCATATTGTTTCTGAGGAACTTCCTTTGACGTGTCCACCTTGTTTCACTTATTGAAAGTGTATCAGTTGGGATCTTCCTAAGAGGATTTACTGTAGCTTTTTTATTCTCAGATTATATTTTTTGTGTACTTCCATAATGGTGTCTTAATATCCATTTTTACAATCTATTGATTCTGCAGGTATATTTTCTAGCTGTGATAACAAGAAAAAAAAATGTTCCTCCTTGGTTAGGAAAACTGGTGGGTTGGATGCAGGTGTTAATTATAAGCTTTCAAATTTCAAAACTATTGCTTCAAGTTCTGGTGGAACTTCTTCTCAATTTTTCTTTGATGCATTAGTCATCAACCTTCAATTTTTTTATTATTCCTAATTTGGAAAAATACTAAATTTTCCTTTGTTAAGTAGCGGAAAACCCCAAACTTAACCAAAAACACAAATACGCTTTTTATTATTTACTCATGGACTTCAAAATTTATTAACACCCACTTTATAACTTATCGCATCCACTTTCCATATTAAACCCCATGCAAGTTTTAATGCAATTTTTGTTGGATCTATAGCTCTCATGCGAAGGCCGTCAGATTGAATACATGCAGGACACTTTAACTTAAATTATTAAAACTAGCTTATAAAATATCGCATCCAATTTTGAATCTAACCTCCATGTAGCTTTTATTGTGATATCCATCGATCTATTTGCTACCTTGATCGGACGGTTCTACTGATTCCAAATCTCTGTTTAATGGATTTCATATCTGATTGAACATTAAACTCCCTGCAACACAATTATTTCAGATCAAAGATCAATGAGTTCAGTTTCTCTTGAACTCTTTATGCCTCCAGTTATTCCCTTTTTTCAAATTTTCCAGATTCGACACTCTTTCAAAGAAACTACAGTTTCTTTACATCAAAAAATGATATCCATTTAATTAAATAATACAACTGGAATATTTCACCTTCATAGTGGACGCGGAATTTTAATTGAAAGATACACACATAAATTAATTTAAACCAAGGTTGAGCTAAACCAAAACAAACTCAGAAATATATCGAAAGAAATAAGATTTCTTGGAATTGTCAATTTCGCATACATTTATAAAGGTACAGAGGAATTGCAATATGTTTCTATTTGATTAATTTTCCATCCAATCCTCCTCTCTATTAGATTGCAACTTACATATATATAATGTTCACACAATCCTTTCAATATGATTCAAAAGAATCGGATTTGTCCAATTTTGGATAAATCCTATTACATGATATTTTCCCCAGAATCCTCAACTAAAAAATAAATTCAATGAATCAAATACAAGCAGTTCAAATCCCTGATTATCAGTCAAATATTATCTACCAAAACAGTAAATCGCCAGCTAAAGGAACCCACTCCTTTGCTTGTAAACATTTTTTGTATTTTTGGAATAAAAATGAAGTCTTTTATATTGAAGTGTCATGCTCTTGCATCAGACTCCTGGGGACAAAATTCTTCATGGAATCCTGTCCATGAGCTTCCCTACAGAACTGTCCAATTTCTGTAACATGGTTTCTGTCATCCAAGTAGCCTCTGCAACTGGTTGATCTTTCCACTTGATCAAATACTCAAAATACTCCCGACCTCTTGTCTTCTTAGACAACATTTTGTCTAAAATCTTCTCTGGCTACAATGTTTTTGTTGTGGGTAACTGTTTCAACCAATCAATTTCTTCTTTGCTTTCAATTGTATCCTCTGTGTCTCTATCTTCATACCTGTACAAATTGGCACCATTGAAAATTGGAGATATTCCAATGTCAAGGGGTAATTCAATTTCATATGCATTTGAAGAAAATTTTCTCAATACTCAGCATGGCCAAATTTTCTTAAATTTCAACTTATTATCTACCCTTTTTGGAAATATTTCTTTCCTCAAGTGTGCTAGAACCAAATCTCCAACCTCAAAATTGACTTCTCTTTTATTCATATATGCTCTGCTGTTGTACTTGACGTTGCTGTCCTATAACTGTTGTTTTACCTGGTCATGTATTGCTTGAATTTTTGAAGTAAAATCTTCTCCTTTAGCGCTTTTCATCTATACTTTTCCAAAATTTCTTAGTTCATACACTCCTCTTGGGTGAATTCCATAAACTATATGGAATGGACTCTGCCCTGTACTCCTTTTAGGAGAGTCATTATAAGCATATTCAGCGTGTGCCAAAAATCTTATCCCATTGTTTAGGATGTTCACCTGCAAGACTTGTCAAAAGATTACCCAAGCTTCTATTCACCACCTCAGTCTATCCATTAGTCTGAGGGTGATAAGTTGAGATGAAACTTATTATAGTACCAATATTTTTCTACAATTTCCTCCAAAAATGACCAAAAAATTTGGTATCCCTATCAGAGACAATGCTTTTAGGTAACCCATGCAACCTTACAATCTCTTTGCAAAACAAATTAGCAACTTGAGTAGCATCACTGGTTTCATAACATGGAATAAAATGTGCCATTTTAGAAAATATGTCAACTAAAACATGAATTTCATCATTCCCTCTTTGTGTTTTAGGTAACCCCAAAACAAAATCCATACTTACCATATCCCAAGGTCTATCTGGAATAGGTAATGGAACATACAAACCCATGTTTTGACTCCTTCCTTTTGCATACTGAAAAAATTTACAATTTCGCACATACTTCTCCACTTCAGATCGCATCTTTGGCCAAAAATAGAAATGAATCAGTTGTTCATAAGTCTTTTCTACACCAAAATTTCCACCAAGTCCACCACTATGTTTCTCCTTAATTAAATTTTCTCTCATAGAACAATTTGGTATACACAGCTGATTTCTTTTAAACAACAAACCTTGTTGCAAGAAAAAATCCAGTCACTTACTTTTGTCCAACAAAACAGGATTGCTGCATGCTTCAAATGCCTCTTTAAAATTCAAATCTATCTTATAAAATTCTTTAAGAAAATCAAAACCCAACAATTGAATTTGAATTTCTTGAACTAAAATGCCTTTTCTACTTAAGGCATCTGCTACTTTGTTTGCTTAGCCAGTTATATGTTTCAATAAAAATTGAAACTTTGAAGATACTCTACCCATTTTGCATGTTTCTGATTTAGTTTTTGCTGCTACATAATGTACTACAATGCATGATTATCTGAATAAAGAAAAAACTCTTTAGACATCAAGTAATGTCTCCACTTTTTTTATGACTATACAACTGCATAAAATTCCTTGTCATAAGAAGAATATGTCCTTCTTGTCTCATTCAATTTTTCACTGAAATAAGCTACAGGTATGTCTTCTTGACTTAACACAGCTCCAATAGCTTCCCCATTGACATCACATTTCACTTGAAAAGGTTTTTTAAAATCAGGCAAAACTAAGATAGGATTTTCTGTTATCTTTCGTTTCAACAACTGGAAATTTTTCTCTGCTTCATCAGTCCATCTATATGGTTGTTTTTCCTTCTTTATGGTTTCAATAATAGGAACATTGATCTTACTAAAATTCTTTATGAATTTTCTATAAAAACTAGCAAGACCTTGGAAGCTTCTTACCTCAAAAACACTCTTAGGTGAAGGCCATTCTATGATTTCCTTTATCTTCTGTGGATCCATTTTCAATCCATCAGCAAAAACAACAAAGCCTAAGTATACCAATTCTTCTTTCATGAATGAACATTTTTTAAAATTTGCCAGCAACGTTTCCTGGTGCAACTTCCTTAAGACATAATTAAGATGTCTCATGTGTTCTTCTTTAGATTTGTTGTAAATTAGTATATCATCCAAATATACTATTACAAATTTACCAATAAATTCTTTCAGTACTTCACTCATAAGCCTCATAAATGTACTAGGAGAATTTGATAATCCAAATGGCATTACCATCCATTCATACAATCCTTAATTTTTTTTAAAGGATGTCTTCCATTCATCTCCTTCCCTTATCCTAATTTGATGATAACCACTCTTTAAATCCAATTTTGTAAAATATCTTGCCCCACTTAAACAATCCATCATGTTATCACTCTAGTAAATTCTTAAGTTGTGGGATTTTTGTTTTTAGTCAAATAACTCTAGAGGTAACCACAAACCTACTGCAAACTCTAGGATCTAGCCTTCCTAGGGTTCAGAGAGGGCTCTCTCTTTAAATTTTATCTTTGTTTGATTAATAAATGTTAGGCTAGTTATGAATGGGGAGTTTGGTTTTGATTGATTGTTTTGGTGGGAACAAATCACTTGAAGGGATGAATAGAGGGAGATTTACTTTTCCATTGGGCTATGGAGTCTAAATAAAGCTAGAAAAACTAGGATTAAGGCCTAAAAGGTCAAATGTCTTCAGGGCAAGATAGATAACCCTTGGAGATGATGGAAAATTGTTTTTTGACGTGGTATGATCAGGATAAATAGCACTTAAGGATCCTTTGAGCCGGAAAATGGAAGTACTAGATAGAGGTCAAATGGGAGAGGGAGAAATTAAGGGTTCCCTACACCAAAAATTAGAAGAAAACAAAGAAATGATAACTAGCTAAAAACAGGGTGCTAATAACATGTCCTGTAGTAATACTCCTAGTTATACATTCATATTTAGAATTAAAACACATATGTATGCATGTAACAAATAAATATTACAAATGACAAGTTTAGAGAGCACTTCACTCCAGATATATTATCACAGGGATCCTGAAGTATGATGCCAAATAGTTGATCCAGTCTACTACTCAAAATGAAAACACACATCCTTCAAGTCAACAAAATATCTATAGTAATCTCCAACAATTTTATTCCACAAAAAAATACTTCTAAGACTGAAGTATTTATACATAATGTATTACAAAATATCCTAGATGACTTCTAGGAATTAACTTAGGAAAATAAAATATCTTTACAACAAAAATAGGGATAGCTGCTTAACAAATCAGCAATTTGTCCTATTTTATTCAAAATAAATAGAACTATTTTGATGACAAGAGGTTGCTAGCTGCCTATGTGTCTTTCTTGTTGGCTGCTAGAAATTTTTAGGATTCTGACTTGCCTTCACTGATACTCTTTCTCACTTATACTCTTTCACACTGATACTCTTCAATTCAGATACTCTTTAACCTTCAGTAAATTACTTTTACTACTGCAAAACTTGTTTTGACACTGAAATTTAGAAAACAGTTTTTTTCCTTTTTCATTTTTTTGTCTTTCCTTCTTCATAATAAGTCAGTAAATGCTTGCCACTCCTCATTTTTAGGAATCTAAATATTTTTATTTTCCTAAAATTCTCATCAACTTCAGTATACTTAGCAAAGGTTGGCTTGATAACAAATAAATGTTTGATTTCATGTTGCAAGTAAAACAAGTCTTCAAAGTTCTTCAATAAGAATTTCCCTGTTGGAATGCCTTGCCTTTGTGGATTATTCATCGGTTCTTTGGAAAACTCTATAATATTCTTTTCATAATCATTATGGGGCATTAACTTATCATTAATAACCATGATATCGGGAAGTCCTTTTTGTCTCAGATTTGTGAATTTAACCATGAATCTAGTTATGGTAGTGTTCATAGCTTCACATTTCTCTTCGAGTTGTCTCATCAAATTTCTTTTTGTGGTAAATTTCAGAATTTCTAGGATAGTTTTTGTCCTATCATTGATCTTCAATTCTTCTAATTCCTGTCTATTCTTGTTTTTCAAGAAAGTTATAATCTTTATAGCTTGTTCTAGTTTATTGGCCAATTCATCTTGTGTTTTCTGAATCTCAACTTGTGCTGCTAGCAGTAATTCTCTTTGTTCAAAAATGACCTGAATTGATGGCCAAACATCATGAATGGCTTCAATTATATTTTTCCACAGGTAATTCTTGATATATGATACTTGTTTAGTTAAATCCAACTCACTTTTCAATTTCTTGAGTTGTTGACTTAATCTTATGGCTTTTTGTTCATGTGTCTTGGCATTTATCTGAGCCAATTTAGTAGAATTCTCAAGGTTCTCTATTGTTTTTTTCAATCTGTTTATCTCATTTGTCTTCAAAGACATCTCTTCCATAGCGTTTAATAATTGACTGCTATCATCTGTAGGTTGTAATGTTATTGTAGAAGATTTAGTACCTGAAGTTGTGGAAGAAGTCACTGGCACTGCAGTGGCCAGTGGCTCTTTGGGTGCTGTTGTGGATCATCTGCATATCCTTTTCTATTTTATTTTGAAAATAAAATAAAAGAAGGCAAAAAAATCTGAAATTCAGAAAACGTATATGCTATAGTATAATTTTTTTTATACTGTAACATAAAAAAAAATGTTTCTAAAAGCTCGATGCAAATTAAGTTTATTGTTAAAATTTATTTGGATGTATATTATAGTTTCATGTTTAAACGTTGAGCAAGTCTCTTAGCGGAAGTAGCAAGTATTGAATATTATAACCAAATGATAAAGTGCGGAGGCGCAAAGAGCTCATGAGTTATTGAATCAAGTGCCCCCGCAGTTGACCTGTTTGACTGCGGGGTAAACAACGATCAATGATGTAGATTCATTGCGGGGGGACTAGCCAAAGTTTGCCGCCGTACTCCAGGAGCCTCCGCAATGACGTCATGAGGCAAAGTGGAAGACATCTGTAATCCATGATAAACCTTGTCAACAACTTTTTACACGTCATTTCAGGCATTTACTACGGGTTTGCGCGGCTTTTAAATTGATCTTTATCACATTTTCAAATCATTTGTAATGGTTTTCCCCTTTGAGCCGTGTCGTTGCCACCTTTTCATTCTCCACTACTTTACGGATTACTTCTGTTGTTTGTACAGCCATGGCCAAGCGATTTTCACTACCTGGTTCGACTAGCCACATTTCCCTCATGGACAATGAGAGAGACATCCAAGATACCGTGTCTTCCGTAAATCATCCCCTATTTTATCATCAAGTAACCCTAAATTCCACTCATCCATCCCAACACACAATACTAAAAAATATAGCCACAACCAGACACCAACAATTCTTTCCCCCATGACCTGCTCCTGCATTTCTGAGCTGCGCTGCTAGGTCAAGATTCTAAGCAACATGGCTACCCCCTGCGGCAGCCTGCCTAAGGCCTGTTCCCATGGAGACACAGGGCTCTCCCAAGGAGCCCCCACTCTCGCCTTCTTCCCCTGCTGTTGATGCATTCAATCAGTGTCTGGCTGGTTTGCCCTGAAAGAAAGAAAGTGAAGCAACTAAATTCGTTAAGAAGCTTGAAGATATCCCAGAGATCTCTTTGCCTCTGGAGACCCCCATCCAAGTAGCTTTGTCTCTGGCTGACCGTGGTCTCATTGGCCAATTCACGATACTTTGGCCATCTCCAAAAACTACTGAGCAATGGGTTAACATGAACTGGGCTCCTCTGATCAAGCAAAGTGTTACATCTTACTTTCTTGGGCGAGGGTTCTTCCTCTTCGAATTCTCTTCCAAAGAAGACAAAGATTTGATCTTCCAAAATGGGCCCTATTTCATGGGCCCTCATGGCCTCTATCTGAACAAATGGACTCCGTATTTTGATCCGGCAGTTGATGTTCCCAAGGAAGTCCCGGTGTGGGTTCGGCTACCGAATCTCCAAGTTCATTGCTGGAACTGGGACTCCTTGAAACACATCGGCAACGCTCTTGGGAAATTCATAGATCGGGAAAACAACAAGGACCAGTATGACTATGCTAGAATCTGCGTAGAAGTAGATCTAGAGGTGGGTCTCCCAGAGGCAATCAAAATCAATGTCGGCAGCTGGTCTCATGTGCAGATCTTAGACTATGAGTAGTTTCCATTTAAATGAATGAAATTCCATGTTCATGGACACTTTGCTAGAAATTTTCCATCCAATGCTGAGCCAGAGAAAGGAAATGAAGAGGGTTGGAATCAAGTTAAGCGCACAAAGATCAATCACAAAGGTCAAAAATCGGGAGGCCCCAATGGAAAAGGCCCTCTTAAGGCCAATGCTCAGCGCCCCCCTCCCAAAAAGGCACAAGAAAATAAGTTTGATCCTCTAAGCCAGCAAACAGAGGCAACCCAGGAGATCGAGATTCAAAAGCCAGTCTCTCCAAGCATAGGCACTCCCTCTTCCTCCCTTAACGGAACAAGTGATGTAGAACCCAAAGGCATGACTATAGAAGATGAGGAAGAAGAACATGAATTGGACGAGTCAGAGGAGGAAGGAGAAATAGGAGAGTCTCAAACCTCGGTAAGGAGATCCACAAGAGTTCGCAAAACTGACAGGGAAAAAAGAGAGCAGGAAACTTACAAAGACAAGCTACAGGGCAGCCAACCAACTTTGGAAAAACTGCTAGCCTCAAAGCCAAGGACGATGAAAAATCAGCCTCAAGGCTCCAAGGCAGCCCATCAGAAACATAAATAATGAAGGTAATCTCCTGGAATTGTAGATGTATGGGGAGAAAAATTAAGGAAGAAGCCATTAGAAGCTTAATAAGAATAGAATCTCGAGACATACTTCTCATCCAGGATACCAAGCTAAAAGATGTAGTCTTTCTACATGTAAGTAAGAAAATTTGGATCAAAAGCGAAGCAAGAGCAATCTCTACCCGGGGAGCCTCAGGAGGGCTTGGCACCCTATGGAATGCCAACAAATTTTCAGTCATCTATGACGCTAGCAACACTCATTGGTTGCTGATTAAAATGCAGAATCTGGACACCAAAGAAATTTTTTTCCTTTTCAATGTATACTCTCCAGTCAATGTTGGGGAAAAGAATGACTGCTGGGAATCTATAAGGCATCAAGCAGACTTAGAGAACCTGGAAAATATAATCATTGCTAGAGATCTCAACCTCACTCTTTACTCGTCTGAAAAAAGAGGAGGTAGCGCAGTCCCAGATCCGGTAAGGGAATGGGCGGAGGATCGTATGCAGGACTGGTATTTGCTGGATATCAAACCTTCCTTCGATAATTACTCTTGGTCTAACAAAAGAGTTGGTCCAGGTCATATTGCTGCCATATTAGATAGATTTTTCATCCAAATCTCCTTTCTGTTACTAGGATTAGAACCTAGAATGCATATTCTCACAAACAGCATCTCTGACCATAAGCCCATAAAGCTAGAACTCCTGTCCCATCTAGATCTGGGCCCTATTCCTTTCATATTTAGTCCCCTCTGGGTCAAGGAGCTATATTTCATGCATTTAGTGAAGGATTGTTGGAGACAGCCAGTCAAAGGATCCCCTTTCTTTGTCTAGGAGGAAAATCCTAGAAGGGTGAAAGGAGCTCTAAAACGATGGGCCAAAACCTTGCCCAATCCTGCTACAGAAAGGAAAACCATTAAATCTTCTCTAGCCTCTCATCAACTTCAAGTGGAGAACGCTATAGTCACAGAGGAGCTGTTAGATAAAGAGGCACAACTGTAGCAGAGTTTTCATAAGGTTTGTTTAGCTGAAGAAGAATACTGGAGATTAAAATCTCAAAATCTTTGGCTCAAAGCAGGGGACAGGAACTCTTCTTTCTTCCATAAAAAAGCCTAGGCCAGGAAATGCTTCAACACTATATCTGAGATCAAGGAGGATAACGTCACCCACAAGGATTTTGAGGAAATCAAGAAAGCAACCTTTTCTCATTTTCAAAACTTGTATAGTGAGGACACGGATCCGGACCAATATTCAGATCTGCTAGACATTGTTCCATCTTCAATCTCTCCTCATATGAATGAGATCCTTGAGGCCAAAGTATCCAAAAAAGAAGTTAAAAATTCCCTTTTTTCCATGGATCCGGATAAGGCCCTTGGACCGGATGGCTTTTCTAACAGGTTCCTCCAAGTTTTTGGCTGATAGTTGAAAAGGACCTCTTCAAAATGGTCCAAAAATCTCAAGATTCTCAGAAAATCGGAGGCAGCACAAACTCAGCTTTCTTAGCCCTCATCCCCAAGGAGAAAGGCACCAACAACTTCAACAGATTTCGACTGATATCCTTATGCAATATAGGGTACAAGCTAATCACCAAAGTAATTGCAAATAGACTGAAGCTCATCCTTCCCAAAATCATTCCAAAGAATCAAGGAGGCTTCATCCAAGGCAGGCAGATCATGGAAAACTTCACCCTTGTACAAGAGGCAATTCACTCAAGTCTGCCTCGAAAAGAACAAGGTATGGTTATCAAACTCGACTTAGCAAATGCTTTTGATCGAGTAAATCATAGCTTTCTGTTAAAAGTCATGAGCAAGTTTGGTTTTGGAGTAAACTTCATTAAATGGACCCGAGCATGCAACTCAGAGCTATGGATTGCACCTCTAGTAAATGGCAGAGCCACTGAATTCTTTAAAGCTTAGAGAGGGCTTAGGCAGGGGTGCCCACTCTCCCCTCTGCTCTTTGTCATCCAAGCCTCTGTTCTCAGTTTTTTATTAGAAAAAAAGATGTAAGATCAAGATATTAATGGACTGTGTATAGCAAGAGGGGTCAAAAACATAAATCATGCCCTATTTGCGGATGATACCCTGCTATTGGGAGCTGCCACTCTTTCCTCAACCATCAAATTTAAAGCAGTTCTGGATGATTTCTGTGAGGCCTCAGGTAGTGCCTTAAATAAGAACAAATGTCACATCTACAGCTGGAACACATCGCCCAGATTTCTCTCTGCTATTTCTAGATGTTTGGGCTTTGTAGCCTCCTCCTATTGGACCTCTTTCAAATACTTGGGCCTCCCTGTTTATCATAAAATATCTGTAAGTAAAGACTGGCTTCCACAACTTGAAAAATTCAAGACCAGGATCCAAGCCTAGGGATATTCCTGGCTCAACATTGCTGGTAAATCTGTCCTAATAAAATATGTGCTCACCAGTCTCCCTCTATTTCAATTTGTTGTTCTTCTCGCTCCGGAAAGCATCTTAAAAAAAATGGAGGAGTACATTCGGAGGTTCTTTTGGAAGGGAGGCAAACAGAATGAAAACAAACTTCCCCTAATCAGTTGGGAAACCATCTCCAAGCCTTTGCGGGAGGGCGGTTTGAATTTCAAAAATCTCTGTCAGCAGAATATAGCTATGGGAGCAAAGTTAATTTGGAAGATCATTGCGCCCAAGCCAGGTTGGGCTCAATTGGCTCTCTGGAAAAAATATTTCAGAGGTCCACGTACTAGCTATTTAGACAACTTGATCCATCTGCCCAACTCGTCTTTCCTCAAACTGTATGCTAAAGCTACTCCTCTAATCAATGCACACTCCTTCTAGATTCTAGGAAACGGTAAAAAGATAAATATATGGACTGACAAAATTATGAATATGGATCCTATAGAAGACAAAGGCTCCATTAGAGCGCTGCACTGCTGGATGGAAGGAGAAGGGCTGCACTCGTTGTGGGATATTTCACTATGGAACGAATCTGATTGGGCAGGCTGGAAATGCATTGTTGTGTCAGCTCACCTGCATAATGAATGGACCACGCTGCTTGATATTATTCATGGTTTGGTGCCTTCTCACTTAAGGAAAAGAGATTTGAGAGGCTAGGGGCCGAATTCCAGAGGGTACGCTGTCTCCATGGGATACGCTAAGCTGAGAGAGAGACCTTTCATTCCCCCTGACCCAGCACCTTGGCATGGTGTCTGGTGTTTTCCTTCGTGGCCCAAAGTAGACTCCATAATCATTACTGTAAAAAAAAAAGTAACCCTAAATGCCGAGAATTCCCCAGTTTTTTCTACCATGAAGAAATCCGGTGTCCTGTCTGCATGTATCCCAAAAGCTCATTTCTTTCCCGAATTTATCTGTTGGTTGGTTTCTTCAATGTATCCCGGTAAGTGCTTTATAATTAATTCGCAGAGGGATAATGTTCTACAGGTGTCAACGTAGCTGATTTTCCAAGCGTTTTGTTTCTCCGAAGATGAGTCATCACTTCATTTCTCAGAAGGCTCATTGGCAAGTTATTTTGAAAACCTTTCAGGAGAAGAATTTAATCAGTAAATTCTGGGCAAAGATAATGACCTTACAGTTGAAAAATCAGTATTAGGAATGTACGCAATGATGATGAAACCAGGGACATTTCTGGATATTCCATCTTACTGGCAAAAAGCAAGATGGATAACAGGCATGAAAAGACGCAGATTTTTTTTTTTTTTTTTTTTACAGTAACAGTTATGGAGTTTTATATTCAACTTGGCCTAAATGCCTAAAATCTGGTTACATTGAGGATGACTATATCATGTTGCACCTCACCACTAAGGTTGAGTATGTAGCTAAAGCTTGGAGTTTTCCTCCATGGTGAAGCAACTATAGATTCAATTTCAGAGATTTTTCCCAATTTTTTTTTTTTCTTTTTACAGTAACGATTATGGAGTGTTATATTCAACTTGGCCTGAATGCCAAAAATCTGGTTACATTTAGGATGACTATATCATGTTTCACCTCACCACTAGGGTTGAGTATGTAGCTAAAGCTTGGAGTTTTCCTCCATGGTGAAGCAACTATAGATTCAATTTTAGATATTTTTCCCAACTTGAAGATACATACAATTTGATTTAAGAGTAAGCAGTAGAACATGACAAAAATTTAGCTTATGGGATGGGTTCCCATGATTCTTCTTCATCTTTCATCTTGATCCCAGTAGAGAGGAGGGCAGCTTTGTTGGCTTCAATGTCCGCCTCTTTATTATGAGTTCTCAGCACATGATAGTAATTCAACTTCTAAAAAGCGTTTTCCAAGCCCTTAATTCTGGCTATCAGCCTTGCGAGTTTAAGGTCCAAAGATGGAGTGTTGGACACCATTGCATTGATGATGATCTGGGAATCGCCAATAACGTTTTCTTCACTTATGTTTAAATATTTGAGCAAGTTGAGACCTTGAAAGAGAGCCAAAGCCTCAGCTTGAATGCTGGATGAATGGCCTAGCCCCCAAGCAAAAGAATGAATTTTTTCCCCAACTGGATTTACAACAACGCCTCCTACACCAGCTTTGCCCGAATTGCCCTTTGCTGCCCCATCAAAAAAGAGGGAGTGTCTTGAATGAGTTGTAAGCCAGTATTGAAATTCTGTTTCAGATTTTCTTATTTTCCAGTCTTTGGGAGGAGGGACATTCCTAACTGCTGCTTGAAATTGCAAATCAAGAAATGAACCCCAAGCAATGTCCCGTTGGCTAAGATTAGAATCATATTTTAAATCAATCATGCACTGTTTTAGGTGGCATTTGATCTTGATTTCTAATGCCTTGTGATTCTGTTCAGTATTTATGAATATTCTTCTATTTTGTTCAAGCTAGATCTGCCAGCAAATTACCTTTGGGAGGACAGACCATGCAGCTTTGATTATCTGGTTTTTAGGAGGAGGACCAGGATACCTGTCCGCCCATTTAGAAAATAGTTCAGCAGTGGAGCAAGGGAGCGAAACGTTGGGATCCAGATTGTGGATGAAGGTGAACCAAATCTGCATAGATAATCTGCATTCAAGCATTAAGTGGACAACACTCTCTGCATTTTCATTACACAGTAGACATTTGGAGGGGTCGTGGAACCCTTTCCTCGGCAGATTGTCATACGTAAGGATTTTTCCATGGAATAGAAGCCAAGCAAAGAATTCTACTTTGGGCCACGAAGGAAAACGCCAGACACCATGCCAAGGTGCTGGGTCAGGGGGAATGAAAGGTCTCTCTCTCAGCTTAGCGTATCCCATGGAGATAGCGTACCCTCTGGCATTCAGCCCCCAAACTCTCGAATCTCTTTTCCTTAAGTGAGAAGGAACCAAAACATGAAGAATATTAAGCAGCGTGGTACATTCTTTATGCAGGTGAGCCGGCACAACAATGCATTTCCAGCCTGCCCAATCAGATTCGTTCCACAGTGAAATATCCCACAACGAGCACAGCCCTTCTCCTTCCATCCAGCAGCACAGCGCTCTAATGGAGCCTCTGTCTTCTATAGGATCCGTATTCATAATTTTTTCAGTCCATATATTTATCTTTTTACCGTTTCCTAGAATTCAGAAGGAGTGCGTATTGATTAGAGGAGCAGCTTTAGCATACAGTTTGAGGAAAGATGAGATGGGCAGATGGATCAAGTTATCTAAACAACTAGTACGTGGACCTCTGAAATATTTTTTCTACAGAGCCAATTGAGCCTAGCCTGGCTTGGGCACAATGATCTTCCAAATTAACTTCGCTCCCATAGCTATATTCTGCTAACAGAGATTTTTGAAATTCAATCCGCCCTCCCGCAAAGGCTTGGAGATGGTTTCCCAACTGACTAGGGGAAGTTTGTTTTCATTCTGTTTGCCTCCCTTCCAAAAGAACCTCCGAATGTACTCCTCCATTTTTTTGAAGATGCTTGCCGGAGTGAGAAGAATAGCAAATTGAAATAGAGGGAGACTGGTGAGCACAGATTTTATTAGGACAGATTTACCAGCAATGTTGAGCCAGGAGTATCCTCAGGCGGATCCTGGTCTTGAATTTTTCAAGTTGTGGAAGCCAGTCTTTACTTACAGATCTTTTATGATAAACAGGGAGGCCCAAGTATTTGAAAGAGGTCCAAGAGGAGGATGCTACAAAGCCCAAACATCTAGAAATAGCAGAGAGAAATCTAGGCGATGTGTTCCAGCTGTAGATGTGACATTTGTTCTTGTTTAAGGCACTACCTGAGGCCTCACAAAAATCATCCCGAATTGCCTTAAATTTGATGGCTAAGGAAAGAGTGGCAGCTCCCAATAGCAGGGTATCATCCGCAAATAGGGCATGATTTATGTTTTTGACCCCTCTTGCTATACACAGTCCATTAATATCTTGATCTTGCATCTTTTTGTCTAATAGAAAACTGAGAACAGAGGCTTGGATGACAAAGAGCAGAGGGGAGAGTGGGCACCCCTGCTTAAGCCCTCTCGAAGCTTTAAAGAATTCAGTGGCTCAGCCATTTACTATAGGTGCAATCCATGGCTCCGAGATGCATGCCTGGTTCCATTTAATGAAGTTTACTCCAAAACCAAACTTGCTCATGAATTTTAACAGAAAGCTATGATTTACTCGATCAAAAGCATTTGCTAAGTCGAGTTTGATAACCATACCTTGTTCTTTTCGATGCAGACTTGAGTGAATTGCCTCTTGTACAAGGGTGAAGTTGTCCATGATCTGCCTGTCTTGGATGAAGCCTCCTTGATTCTCTGGAATTATTTTGGGAAGGATGAGCGTCAGTCTATTTGCAATTACTTTGGTGATTTGCTTTTACCCTATATTGCATAAGGAGATTGGTCGAAATCTGTTGAAGTTGTTGGCGCCTTTCTCCTTGGGATGAGGGCTAAGAAAGCTGAGTTTGCGCTGCCTCCAATTTTCTGACAATCTTGAGATTTTTGGACCGTTTTGAAGAGGTGCTTTTCAACTATTAGCCAACAAACTTGGAGGAACCTGGCAGAAAAGCCATCCGGTCCAAGGGCCTTATCCGAATCCATGGCAAAAAGGGCATTTTTAACTTCTTTTTTGGAGACTTTGGCCTCAAGGATCTCAATCATACGAGCAGAGATTGAAGATGGAACAATGTCTAGCAGATCTGAATATTGGTCCGGATCCGTGTCCTCACTATACAAGTTTTGAAAATGAGAAAAGGCTGCTTTCTTGATGTCCTCAAAATACAAATTGATTTAGGAGTAAGCAGTAGAACATGACAACAATTTAGCTTATGGGATGGGTTCCCATGATTCTTCTTTGTTTCTCATCTTGATCCCAGCAGAGAGGAGGGCAGCTTTTTTGGCCTCAATGTCCGCCTCTTTATTATGAGTTCTCAGCACATGATAGTAATTCAGCTTCTGAAAAGCATTGAAAAGACGCAGATTTTAAAAGGAGAAACAGTGTTTAATTTCTTGCAAAGGCATTTCAATTTGTTATGGATGGTGAAGACTCTCTTCACAGAAATACCTACACACAGTCAGATTGTTGCATTCAGGTTGGAATATCATAGTTTCAAGAATTCATCAACAACCCAAAGTGAGATATGGAAAAAGTGAAAAACATTCTCAATGGACTTAGCAAAAGGAATCCCAGCATTTGAACAAAAAGTAGCCGTTGACTCAGCAACCATATCAGAAGCGGCTGTTCTTATAGATTAGAAATTTTCAATTTCACGTTATGTTATTTTCTCAAAATCATGTAAATTTTAATAGGACCTTTTTGAGGCATGTACCTCCGTAACTGTAAGTAGTTAAAGTAGTTAGAATTAGTTTCATCGCTGGAAACTATTTTGTTATTTTGTATTTAAAGAAGATTCCAAGAAAGGAAATGGTTCCGAGTTTTTTGAACCTTGAAGCCAAATTTTTGTACTCAAGAATGGAAAATTAATGAATGATTATGCAAGTTTCTATCATTCTGTTTATGTTGAAAAGTTATCCAGTTTACACAATGTTTTCTTATCTGTGAATAAAATAGAGTAATGAGCAGTAGGTCTCTTTATACATACGTATTTAAGAGTAAAACAAACCTTAATGTGCGCTCCTCTGTTTTAAATTTATCTTTACTTAATTCTTCAGGGTTTTAAAATGATAGATTCTGTTTGAAACAACATATCAGATTGAAATCCTCTTCTCTTTTTCTTTCGTTCATTCATTTCAGCATAAGTGGAATATAGCATTGCAGAACATGCATGTATTTGATATTTAAGGGTTACATAATCAATTTTTAAGGGTTTATAAGACAGAGACAGATATATATTCATTTGTGACATAATCAGATAATGTCTTAAGCACTAATTCCTTTTCACAGCTAAGGGATTGTCTCTTAAGGTACAACATAAATTGGCGCCGTTGCCAGGGAACGAAGATTTGAAGGTTTTACCTGGGTTTTATTTTACATTTCCTTTGGTTGTTCAGAGAGGAGGAAATAATAAGTTGTGTTTGTTTTAAAATAGCTTTGGCTCCTAAGAAACCTCACACAAGGTCGGATACCTCTCAGCAAAAAGTTCTTGTTTTGTCTAATCTTGAGAAGCTTGTTTCAAAGAAGCACCAGAAACCAAAAATATTTGATACACCAGACGTTACACTGCTTACACCAGGCAGCAGTTCACGCACTTTCTCATCCAAGGATATTTCCAAGAAAATCATTTTCTCGGAAAAAGAATCCTCATCATCACCCATTAATTTTCAAGAACCTACATTAGAAGAGCAATATTTTGATTTTGTGTCTTTCCCTCTTACAGAAACTCAACCTCATATAGTTTCTAGCTCTTCTGCAATCGTTCATACACCAATCCCTATATCAATTGTTCCACCTCATTCACGCCCACCTACAACTGGTATTCATTTTACCCCTGCTCAAGGAGCAGTTAACCAGGGCATAAACATGGCGGCCCCTGCTTTCTTGATGAATAAATATGCACCATTAAATCTACCCCAACCAATGAATGCAATGCCTCAGCAGTATCTCAAGTTACTCCCTAGATTTACTGGTGAAGATGAAATAACTGCAGGACAACACTTGCCCTTGTTTTGCACATTTGTTGAGAATTTCAATGTTGAGCATTTAGATGTTGTAATGAGACTTTTTGTTCAGTCTCTAAGTGGAGAGGCAAGGAAATGGTTTAAAGGATTGCCTAATGGTTCAATAAATGATTGGGATGGACTAGAAAGACGTTTCACCGAGAGATGGGGTGAAAAAAGGGACCATGGTTATTCTTTGACAGAATTCAATGCAATAAAGAAGAAATCTAATGAAAATATGAATGATTTTGTGAAAAGATTTAGCAAATTGTATAATAGTTTTCCTTTGGAAATGAAACCTCCTCCTATTGGAGCAAGGGTCATTTTTGCTGGTGCATTTGAACCAGATTTCATTTTCACATTGAGAGAAAGAAGGTCCCCCACTTTGGATTAGATTCAAACTGATGCTCTGGAGATTGAGGCCAATATGTCCACTGCTGGTAAAGTTCAAGATAAAGTAAAAGCTAAAGAAGAAGTCTCACCTCAAGATCAGAGAATTGACGATATGAATAAAGTCATAAATTTTTTTTCTAATAAACTGGTGAAGTTGGAAATAGATAATAATAAGCCTGCAAGACAAAGTAGAGGGTTTTTTAATTCCCAATTTAAAAAATAGCCCCTGCAGATTCTACAAAGAGAAAGGAAAGATCATGATTAGGTGCAAGCACCTTTGTATATAGAGGCAGCTCCATCCCACTCAACAGATGATGATGATGAAAAAGAAGATGATGCTCAAATTTATGCTGTCTACATGGAAGATGATGAAACATAAGAAGAAAATGAGGAAGAAAGAGTGGAAGAAAATGAAGAAACTGATCTTTCATTCGATCAAGAAGAGATGGATTATTATTGCAAATAGTTTACGGACTTCATGCAATCAGAATTACATAAAAAATACGATTTGAGGTCAAAGAAGAGGTTAAGAACTCAAGATGATGAGGAAAAAGAATCAGAATCAGTACCTGCTCCAATGGCAACTCCATTACAGAGAAACTAGATTAAGAAATCAGATAAGGGGAAGCAGCCCATGAATGAAGAAAAAGAGAAGGAAAAACATCAAGTTGAGGCTTCTCAAACAAGGATTAAAGATCCTAATATTTTGGAGAAAGTGTTATTGTTTCTAATCAAAGTCTAAATTCCAATAAAAATCAAGAAGAACCTGAAAAGTTGACAAAAAAAAATCAAACTTTCAGTTTGTCGAAAGAGTTGGAAAAAGTGAAAATTCAAATACCTCTTCTTGAGTTAATCAAAACACCTGGTTATAAGAAGGAGATTGCAAAAATTATCAATTTATCTCAGTCTGATGAAGTAGGCGATATAGTAAATCTGTAAGAAGAAAAAATAGTGGTTACTTTTGGGCCTCATGTTGAAGAGGTAGATTTGTTTGTCCCTCCTTTCTATATATCACTTCTGTTACATGATTTTGTTTTACATAATTGTATGCTAGATTCTGGCGCATCCCACAATCTAATGCCATTGTGTGTGATGAAAGAGTTAAATTTACAAATCACTAAGCCATATAGAGACCTTTATTCTTTTTATTCAAAAAGGGTGAAGTGTATGGGTATTATTAAGGATACAGTTGTTTCATTGGCTCAAATCCCAGCCAAGAGCATTATGATGGATGTGGTAGTGGCAGATATTCCAGCCAGATTTGGTATGTTATTATCTAGATCTTGGGGGGCAAAGCTTGGAGGAGTTTTGAAGTTAGATTTTACATATGCCATCATTCCTGTTTTTAATGGGGAAGAAAGGAGGATGTATAGAGAAACTAGATTTCAAAAAACTGCTACCAAGAAAGATGCAGGTAATTCACCTATTTATGATCAAGAGGAGGAGGACCTCTCTTGCTTCATTCTACATGAAGATGCAGAATTCGCTGAAGAGTCACAAGGGCAGATCCCTTCAGCCATTTTACATAAGGATTTGCATTCAAACAAGCTTTGGAAGTGCTATTTTGATGGTGCTTTTTCTAAAGAAGGCACTGGAGCTGGTTTCATTTTTGTATCTCCGGAAGGTAACCTTGTACCTTTATCTTTCAAATTGGAGTTTGAATCCACCAATAATGTAGCTGAATATGAAGCATTGATCATTAGTCTGCAGACAGTTAAGCAAATGGGAATTCAGTTTATGACTGTGTTTGGTGATTCTAAATTAATCATAAGACAAGTTAAGAATTTGTGTCAAACTAAACATCCCAGGTTCAGAACATATAGAAATGAGGTATGGGATTTAATTGAAAACTACTTTGAAGCTTTCAACCTATAGTTTATCCCAAGAGAAGAGAATAGAATCGTTGATTCTTTAGCAGTTGCAGCCAGTACATTCAAACCTCCGATCAATCCAAGACTAAGATATGAAATTGAGATGAGACACAGACCTTCGATCCCTGACAATATCAAACATTGGCAGGTTTTTGAGGATGATGAACAGATTAAGCAATTTTTGTTGATGATTGAAGATTTTGAAGATCATCAGATTGATTTGGAAACTGATAAAAATTACTTGGCTGATATGTCTAAGATTCTGAAAAATAACATTGTTGATTAGCAGATTATTCAGTTGAAAGACAATATTTTACCAAGAGGTTTGGTACCTCTCGAAAGACTGTTTGATGCTAATGATGTGGTAGTGAATCAGAAGAATGCACATCAAGATGAGAATGTGGAAGATTGTAATTTAGGAACTCAATATGAGCCTAAAATGGTCAAATTGTTCAAAGGATTTCCGAAGGACTATAAACAAAGGTACATAGATCTGTTCAAACAATTTGAGGATGTATTTGCTTGGTCATATGATGATTTGAAGACTTATGATAATATTATTCAGCATAAAATCCCATTGAAAGATGGAGTCAAACCACATAGATAGAAACTCAGACAAATCAATCCATTGTTGTTGGCCCCGATTGAAAAGGAGGTAAAGAAATTGCTGCAGGCTAAAATAATTGTTCCTCTCAGATATTCAGATTGGGTTTCCAATCTTGTACCAGTCAGAAAGAAAAATAGAGAGATAAGGTTGTGTGTAGATTTTAGGAACTTGAATAGGGCTTCATTTAAAGATAATTATCCTTTGCCAAAAATGGATTTTGTCTTGCAAAAAGTGACTGGAGCTTACAAATTATCTATGGTAGATGTTTTTTCAGGGTATAACCAGGTTGCTATGGAGAAGGAAGATCAAAAGAAAACTGCTTTCACTACACCTTGGGGAACATTCATGTATGCCAGGATGTCGTTTGGCCTAATGAACTCAGGGGCCACATTACAAAGAGAAATGGATATTGCATTTGTAGGAGATACGTTTTTGGTTATTTATCTGGATGATGTCACAATTTTTTCAAACTCTGATGAGGAAAATCTACAACATTTGCAAAAAGCCTTCTTGAAGTGTAGGAAATATGGATTATCGCTGAATCCTAAAAAATCTTTGTTTTCTTTGGAGGAGGGTAAACTATTGGGCCATATTGTTTCCAAACAAGGAGTAAAGATTGATCCAGCAAGGGTCGAAGCAATACAGTTAATTCCACCGCCCCGAAGTAAGAAATATATTCAGAGGTTTCTTAGAAAAAATAATTTTCTAAGAAGATTTGTTCCTAATTACGCAGAGATTGTCAAGAAAATAACAGACATGTTGAAAAAGGATGCTGAGGTGAAGTGGGACAAAGAAGAAAGGGAATATTTTCAAAGGATTAAAGAAGCTCTACAGGTAGCACCTGTTCTAATTAGTCCAGATTATTCGAAGCCATTTCAAATTTTTTCATTTGTGTCTTCCTCAACAATTGTTGCTATGTTGTTACAGAGAAATGAAGAAAAGTATGAACAACCTGTAGCATATTTCAGTAAGGTGCTTTGAGATGCAGAATTAAAATATAATATATTGGAGAAACAATTATATGCTCTTGTGAAAGCATTGAAAGCATTCAGAACCTATATTCTTCATTCCCAAATTTTAGCATATGTTCCTAATTCTACTGTAAAGGATGTTTTAGTACAGAGAGATTTAGATGGGAAAAGAGGCAAATGGATTGCTAAAATCCAAGAATACGACCTGGATTTTAAACCAACAAAATTTATCAAAGGATTGGGACTGGCCAAATTATTAACAGAGTCAAATTTCCAAGCACTCGGAATTAATTTATTGGCACCTGTAGAGGAATTCAATGGAGAAACAGGTAATATTCAGTCAAAGCCATCAATTAAATATAAATTCCTCTGCTCAGATTGGTACAAGGATATTATTCACTATTTATGCTTTCTTTCTTGTCCTCCTTCAATAAATAGAGCTAAATACAGAGCTTTAAAACTCAAGGCTCAACCTTATGTCATAATTGAAGCAATGCTATATTGGAAAGATCTTGCTGGTGTGTTATTGTTATGTTTGACAGAGGAGGAAGTTTCAGAAGTAATTAAAGAATATCATGAATGTTTGTGCGGGGGTCACTACAGTTGGAAGGTAACTTCTCATAAATTTTTCAAATCAGGTTTTTATTGGCCCTCTGTATTTGCTGATGTATATAAAACAGTCAAAATTTGTCAAAAATTCCAGGTATTCGCAAAAAAGAAAAGGTTATCCCCTTTACCTCTTCTCCCTATTTTGGTTGAATAAACTTTCAGACAATGGGGATTGGATTTCATTGGAGAAATCAATCCACCATCTAGTGGGAAATTTAAGTGGATCCTTACTGCTACAGATTATTTTACAAAATGGGTATAGGCAATCCCTACCAAGAAGGCAAATGATTTGGTTGTTATGAAGTTTTTAGAAGAAAATATCTTTAGCAGATTTGGATGTCCAGTAAAGATTGTGACATATAATGCCCAAGTTTTCAACTCAATCAGGTTTATTAATTTCTGTCAGACTTATAATGTGATATTGTCTCATTATACAGCTTATCATCCACAAGGAAATGGATTGGTAGAATCTTCTAACAAAACATTAGTAAAAATTTTGAAGAAGACAATAAATGAAAACCAATAGAATTGGGATTCAAAGCTAGTTTTTGCTTTATGGGCAACAATGATGACCACTAGGAGATCTACTGGTAAGTCACCTTATGAACTAGTATATGGTACTCAGGCATTGTTTCCCACCTAGTTGGTGAAACCTGTGATTTCTTTCCTTCAATATGCTCAATAAGAACCTAATGCCACGATTAGAAGAATGAATAATGTAATGGAGTTAAGTGAAAGGAGAAATAAAGTTCGGGATAATTTTCTTACTTACCAGCAAAAAATGAAGACAATATTTGACAGGAAAGCAAAAGAAATCATGTTTCAGAATGGAGATCTGGTATTAAGATGGGATACCCAGAGGGAAGACAAAGGGAAACATGGAAAATTTGATCCTTTGTGGTACGATCCATTCAAAATTAGTGAGGCCAGGATGAATAATAACTTCATGCTGGAAAGTCTTGAAGGAGAAGTAATAGATATGCCTGTGAATGGGCAATATCTAAAACATTATTTCCAACACTAAGAGCTATTTGACCATCATTGTATATATCCGGTTTTATCATTGTACATTTTTCATTTAGAAATTTTTGACTCCATGCCCGAAGTGAAGGCACTGATCTGCAGGTTCTTAGTGTTTCATGGAAAAAACACTATCCCCAGGTGGAGCCAGATGTTGTGGATCATTTGCATATCCTTTTCTATTTTATTTTGAAAATTGAAAAATAAAAAAGGCAAAAAAATCTGAAATTCAGAAAAAGTATATGCTATAGTATAATGTTTTTTATACTGTAACATAAAAAAGAAATGTTTCTAAAAGCTAGATGCAAATTAAGTTTATTGTTAAACTTTATTTGGATGTATATTATATTTTCATGTTTAAACGTCGAGCAAGTCTCCAAGCGGAAGTAGCAAGTATTGAAGATTATAAACAAATGATAAAGTGCGGAGGTGAAAAGAGCTCGTGAGTTATTGAATCAAGTGCCCCCGCAGTTGACCTGTTTGATCGCGGGGTAAGCAACGAACAACAGTGTAGATTCATTGCGGGGGGACTAGCCAAAGTTTTCCGCCGTACTCTAGGAGCCTCCGCAATGACGTCATGAGGCAAAGTGGAAGACAGCTGTAATCCATGATAAACCTTGTCAACGACTTTTTACACGTCATTTCAGGCATTTATTATGGGTTTGTGCAGCTTTTAAATTGATCTTTATCACATTTTCAAATCATTTGTAATTTTTTTCCCCTTTGAGCCATGTCATCGCCACCTTTTCATTCTCCACTACTTTACGGATTTCTTCTGTTGTCTGTATAGCCATGGCCAAGAGATTTTCACTACCTGGTTCGACTAGCCACATTTCCCTCATGGACAATTTGAGAGACATCCAAGATACCGTGTCTTCCGTAAATCATCCCCTCTTTTATCATCAAGTAACCCTAAATGCCACGAATTCCCCAGTTTTTTCTGCCATGAAGAAATCCAGTGTCCTGTCTGCATGTATCCCAAAAGGTCATTTAGAAGGAGGACTAAGATACCTGTCCGCCCATTTAGAAAATAGTTCAGCAGTGGAGGAAGGGAGCGAAACGTTGGGATATAGATTGTGGATGAAGGTGAACCAAATCTACATAGAGAATATGCATTCAAGCATTAAGTGGACAACACTCTCTGTATTTTCATTACACAGCAGACATTTGGAGGGGTCGTGGAACCCTTTCCTCTGCAGATTGTCATACGTGAGGATTTTTCCATGGCATAGAAGCGAAGCAAAGAAGTCTACTTTGGGCCATGAAGGAAAACGCCAGACACCATGCCAAGGTGCTGGGTCAGGGGGAACGAAAGGTCTCTCTCTCAGCTTAGCGTATCCCATGGAGACAGCGTACCCTCTGGCATTCAGCCCCCAGCCTCTCGAATCTATTTTCCTTAAGTGAGAAGGCTCCAAACCATGAAGAAGAATGAGCAGCATGGTCCATTCGTTATGCAGGTGAGCCGACACAGCAATGCATTTCCAGCCTGCCCAATCATATTCGTTCCACAGTGAAATATCCCACAACAAGCGCAGCCCTTCTCCTTCCATACAGCAGCGCATCGCTCTAATGGAGCCTCTGTCTTCTATAGGATCCGTATTCATAATTTTGTCAGTCCATATATTTATCTTTTTATCGTTTCCTGGAATCCAAAAGGAGTGCGCATTGATTAGAGGAGAAATTTTAGCATACAGTTTGAGGAAAGATGAGTTGGGAAAATGGATCAAGTTGTCTAAACAATGAGTACGTGGACCTCTGAAATATTTTTTCCAGGGAGCCAATTGAGCCTAGCCTAGCTTGGGTGCAATGATCTTCCAAATTAACTTCGCTCCCATAGCTATATTCTGCTAACAGAGATTTTTGAAATTCAATCCGCCCTCCCGCAAAGGCTTGGAGATGGTTTCCCAACTGACTAGGGGAAGTTTGTTTTCATTTTGTTTGCCTCCCTTCCAAAATAACCTCCAAATGTAATCCTCCATTTTTTTTAAGATTCTTGCCAGAGCGAGAAGAACAACAAATTGAAATAGAGGGAGACTGGTGAGCACATATTTTATTAGGACAGATTTACCAGCAATGTTGAGCCAAGAGTATCCCCAGGCTTAGATCCTGGTATTGAATTTTTCAAGTTGTGGAAGCCAGTCTTTACTTACAGATCTTTTATGATAAACAGGGAGGCCCAAGTATTTGAAAGAGGTCCAAGAGGAGGAGGCTACAAATCCCAAACATCTAGAAATAGCAGAGAGCAATCTGGGCGATGTGTTCCAGCTATAGATGTGACATTTGTTCTTATTTAGGGCACTACCTGAGGCCTCACAGAAATCATCCAGGACTGCTTTAAATTTTATGGCTGAGGAAAGAGTGGTAGCTCCCAATAGCAGGGTATCATCCACAAATAGGGCATGATTTATGTTTTTGACCCCTCTTGCTATACACAGTCCATTAATATCTTAATCTTGCATATTTTTGTCTAATAGAAAACTGAGAACAGAGGCTTGGATGACAAAGAGCAGAGGGGAGAGTGGGCACCCTTGCCCAAGCCCTCTCGAAGCTTTAAATAATTCAGTGGCTTTGCCATTTACTAGAGGTGCAATCCATGGCTCCAAGATGCATGCCCGGGTCCATTTAATGAAGTTTACTCCAAAACCAAACTTGCTCATGAATTTTAACTTAAAGTTATGATTTACTCGATCAAAAGCATTTGCTAAGTCGATTTTGATAACCATACCTTGTTCTTTTCGATGCAGACTTGAGTGAATTGCTTCTTGTACAAGGGTGAAGTTGTCCATGATCTGCATGCCTTGGATGAAGCCTCCTTGATTCTACGGAATAATTTTGGGAAGGATGAGCTTCAGTCTATTTTCCATTACTTTGGTGATTAGCTTGTACCTTGTATTGCATAAGGAGATCGGTCGAAATCTATTAAATTTTTTGGCACCTTTCTCCTTGGGGATGAGGGCTAAGAAAGCTGAATTTGTGTTGCCTCCGATTTTCTAACAATCTTGAGATTTTTGGACCATTTTGAAGAGGTCCTTTTCAACTATCAGCCAACAAACTTGGAGGAACCTGGCAGAAAATCCATCTGGTCCAGGCGCCTTATCTGGATCCATGGAAAAAATGGCATTTTTAACTTCTTTTTTGGAGACTTTGGCCTCAAGGATCTCATTCATATGAGCAGAGATTGAAGATGGAACAATGTCTAGCAGATCTGAATATTGGTCCGGATCTGTGTCCTCACTATACAAGTTTTGAAAATGAGAAAAGGTTGCTTTCTTGATGTCCTCAAAATACAAATTGATTTAAGAGTAAGCAGTAGAACATGACAACAATTTATCTTACGGGATGGGTTCCCATGATTCTTCTTCGTCTTTCATCTTGATCCCAGTAGAGAGGAGGGCAGCTTTGTTGGCTTCAATGTCTGCCTCTTTATTATGATTTCTCATCACATGATAGTAATTCAGCTTCTGAAAAGCGTTGAAAAGACGCAGATTTTAAAAGGAGAAACAATGTTTAATTTCTTGCAAAGGCATTTCAATTTGTTATGGATGGTGAAGACTCTCTTCACAGAAATACCTACACACAGTCAGATTGTTGCATTCAGGTTGGAATATCATAGTTTCAAGAATTCATCAACAACCCAAAGTGAGATATGGAAAAAGTGAAAAACATTCTCAATGGACTCAGCAAAAGGAATCTCAACATCTCAACAAAAAGTAGTCGTTGACTCAGCAACCGTATCAGAAGCGGTTGTTCTTATAGATTAGGAATTTTCAATTTCACGTTATGTTATTTTCTCAAAATCATGTAAATTGTAATAGGACCTTTTTGAGGCATGTACCTCCGTAACTGTAAGTAGTTAAAGCAGTTAGAATTAGTTTCATCACTGGAAACTGTTTTGTTATTTTGTATTTAAAGAAGATTCCAAGAAAGGAAATGGTTCCGAGTTTTTTGAACCTTGAAGCCAAATTTTTGTACTCAAGAATGAAAAATTAATGAATGAGTATGCACATTTCTATCATTTCGTTTATGCTGAAAAGTTATCCAATTTACACAATGTTTTCTTATCTGTGAATAAAATAGAGTAATGAGCAGCAGGTCTCCTTATAAATATGTATTTAAGAGTTAAAAAAACCTTAATGTGCACTCCTCTGTTTTAACTTTATCTTTACTTAATTCTTCAGGGTTTTAAAATGATAGATTCTGTTTGAAACATCATATCAGATTGAAATCCTCTTCTCTTTTTCTTCCGTTCATTCATTTCAGCATAAGTGGAATATAGCATTGCAGAACATGCATGGATTTGACATTTAAGGGTTACATAATCAATGTTTAAGGGTTTATAAGACAGAGATAGATATATATTCATTTGTGACATAATCAGATAATGTCTTAAGCACTGATTCCTTATCACAGCTAAGGGATTGTCTCTTAAGGTACAACAGGTGCCAAATTTTCTCTTAAAGTTTAAGGCACTCTTGTGGTGATAACTGGAATCACTGTGGGAATATTTGGCTCTTTCATTGTTTCTGTTTCTTTGACAAGCTTGTCCATCTGTATTTCGATTTCTTTAATCCGAGCTGTCAATTGAAGAATTAAACTCATCATTTCATATTTTTCACTCTGTTCTTGGAGGAATTCTTTTTTCTAAGGATGCTCACTCTGAGGAAGTTTGAGTTTTTTCCTCAAAGCTTCTATATCTTCATTTTTCTTTTTAATCAATAACTCAGCTACTTTGGTATTAGTAGGATCATATCCTACTTGCAACACTAGTTCTTCTAAGGATTTTATCCTTAGAAATTTTGCATACAATGAGGTTTTATATATCTTCATTTTATCTTGCGTGTTGAAGATAGTATTTTGCAGTTTGTGAGCACTCATAACTTTTGTTGCCATAGTAGAATATAGAATCTCTGAGCTCTACCTGTGGAACTCTATCTGATCCAATTCATGGATGGTCTCTGTATCTACTTCAAGATCAACTTTCCTATAGTCTGACACTATCTTTGGCACTACTACTTTAGGCTACAAAACTGACATAATCAATTTTTTACTTGAGTAGTCAAAGGTTGATAAAAATCTGTTCTGATTACCTGGATTTTGCTTTAAGAATTGAGAATATATTTTAGTCTTGATTTCCTCATTCGTAAGCTTGATTTGCTTGTATTTCTCTTTAATATCTAAGTCCTTTTCCTCAACTGCATGTGAGGAATATGCTTCCATACTTTGTTGCCTGTCCATTATATGTTTCCCTGTATTTCTTTCTTCATTCTTATTGGGCTCATTGATAATCACAACAGCTACATTAGTAACTGGAAAATCCGTATTGGTGTTCAAAGGCTCTATTTCTCCCACATCTATTATCACTTTTTCTTTATCTGCTAAATATAATTCGAGCCTTTTCTTATAAATGATCTTGAATTTTGTTTCTGTTGTGGTTTCTGCAGTATAAGCTCCCTCTTCTCTGATTATTTTAGTGGATGTCTCTCGTTTTTCGGCAATTTCCAAAGTTTGACTAGTATTCCTTTGGTTCACTGCCTTTGTTAAAATGTTTTCAACCCACTCAATTTGATTGGAAAAATTTTCTATTTCTGGCTTTGATTCATGGATAAAGTGTGTCAATTTAAATTTTACCCTTTGTTTACTTAATATCCCTTATGGATCATAGTTCCATGGGAAACTTTCTTCAAATTTAAATTCCAACAATTGCTTGGTTACTTTTTCTCTGCATCTTTGTGGTTGCATATAAATGGACCTATCTGATTCTTCAACTTGAATTGGGTCTTCTTCTTGGCTGCTATGAAGTTGATAGAGTCAGAATTAAGGATCTACATGATGTATTCCAAGGAAAAGATCCTCACTAGGGAATAATTAGGCAACTTGTAAGGCAACAGGTTTTCCCCAAAGACTCTGATTTCAGAGTATTTCTCATACAAATACCAGTCACCAACTTTTATTTGCTCTGATATTTGCAGTATCTTTTTCATCTCTTCACTTATTCTAGGTTGCTCTGTTTTGGTCAACATGGTATTCATTGGAACTACAAAAAACTCTGAAAACTCTGAATAACTGAATTCTGTGCATTCTTTTCTGAGTATGGATGTCCAAAAGATGACATACAAAGGATTCTCTTCAATATGAAGTTTTTAAAGGGATATTTTAAACTTATCTGATTGAAAAAATAGGAACATATAGAAAAGATAGGAGGTATATCTGAATACTCCTTCACGCTGTAAATGAGTCAATTGATAGTGAATAATATCAGCAATGAAACTAGCATAGTCAAAGATAACTGAGGGTGGTTGACCCGGATAAAGGGTGGATAAAATCCCCAAGATAGACTCATCAGTGTGCTCATCAATGAAATACCAAAGAATGAAGGAAAGCATAGAGATTATATGTATTGATCCTTCTGGGAAATTTTCAGTAGAATATGGAGGATTTATCTTTGGAATTTCTACATGGGAAGGCATAAATGTCTGAAAGATCATAAATCTTTTAGGAAATTCTAGGCCTAGATACAGCTGGGTTAAGGCCTCAATAGACAAAGGGACTTCTTGGGGGTCTGGTTGGAGCTGCAACATTTGGTTTATTGACTCTGCAGTGATGGTAAATAGGACCTCTTTTCTAGTATTCACAATGGATCTTTGTTCTGGAACATAGTATTGCTGACACAATCTGATAATTTCTTGACAAGGGTGAGTTAATGGAACCACATACTTTGGTAAATGGGAATCCCAAAGATGGATTTCATTTTCTTTATCTATAACTTTTTCAAAAAACAAGTTATGGATATCTATCAAGTTAAATTCCACAATAGGATCAACTATCTTGTAATTAGTATCAGCCAGGGGAATATGTTCAATATCAACAACTGGGGTTTGTAATGGATTGACCACAATTGCAGTATTTGGAGTCATGGCAAGGGTAGGCTTAGGAGCTTTAGAACCTATAGGCTTGCTGGTGCTCTACTTTTTAGGTATCTTAGGGCTACTTCTGCAAGTTTAAATTGTTTGCAGGAATAATCTTTTAGGAGAGGATATTTTGGGACAAATTGGCTAATAATGGCTTTTATTTGAGCCTTTTGTCCAAATAAACTTATCAAAGAGTTTTTGTAACTGGTTTAAAATAGAAAACAAGGGTTTTCTGAGTATTTATTTGAGAAATAGGGCTAAAAATATGTTGAAAGGTTTACAGAAGGTTCAAGGTACCTGCAGATGATTTTTGGTTCATTTCACAGCTTAAAATAAGTCATTAAACCATGGAAAACTCACAATTTTCTTAAAAAAATGGTGCGCAGCAGAGAAAGGGTTTCTGGGAAAAATTTTCCAGAGTTTTGCCTATTTCTAGGACTTTTTGGGCAATTCAATTACTCAATTTCTTAACTTGAATCGTTTTCTTTCTTTAACAATGGTTTTTTCAATTTGGTTGCAGGTTGAGTTCTGAGAAAAATACCTGTTTTGATGCAGGTATTAAATTTGAAAAATGTTTACACAGTTTCTGGTTGACTTGATAACTTCAGCGGTTCATCTAGAGTAGGTGGAGTTCCTCAAAGGTCTTCACAGGTGTATCTTGGGATATTTTGGAGGTTTTGGGCATTAAAATGGCAATCAGGGGCTTTAGCAGGGTTTTAAAAGTCGGGAGAAGGCAATACAATGGTTAAATGCGAAAGATAAATGAATTAATGCATTAACCAAGGTTTTATTTAAATGTATCAATTGCATTGAATGCAGGTCTTGTCCTAGCAGGAGGCGATTTCAGATTGCAAAGGTTTTGAAAATAGATGGTTATCACGTGGGTATCGAGCAGTAATTTGTTTTGAAAAAAACCCACGCGATCCAATTAGGAGAGGCCACGTGGAGGGGAGGGTTGATGGGAAGCCACCCATTTCGCATGGCTTTGGCTATCGGGTAGTCTTGCACCTTTTCTATGTGATTTTAGAGGTTGACCATTAGATTTGAGGATTTAATGCGAATGACTGAGATCGGGTCGGGAGTTGCATTGAAGGGGAAAGGTGGGACCGGGATTTTGTATGGGCGGTAATGGTTTAATTTTATGAAATAAGTGTTTTAAAACATGTTTAAACCATAGTTTATATAGAAGTAGGGATAGGTTTAAAACATTTTAACAATGTTTTAATCATGATATAAGCGGGGTTTAACATTTGTATTTAAAACCTTTATGAAATGTTTCAAATGTTATTTTGCAGGCGCAGTATATGTATTTATATAGTTTTAAACTATTTGGATAGTTTAAAAACTATAGGGGCAGATACATAGAATAATGATAGTTTTTAGAACAAAGGGCTTCATTATTTGGGTTTTTTATTTGCGCACATGGGATAATAATCTTTGGTCAAAAATTTATAATAGTGGGTTTTTTGGGGTTTATTAAATATAAGGGAATTAATAACTAGGAAAGGGTATTTATTAGGGATTTCATAAAATATGTTAAAAGTTAATATGAAAGGGGAGTGAAGTGTAAAACAAAATACATATTTATCTCTAAGTATAGTATAAAATCAAGCATTGCTCATATTTATATTTCGTTCACCAATACTTAGGATAAATGTCATTTTGATGGTTTTATGAATGCTTTTGAAGGGATGAAGTTAATTATTTGGGATTTAGCTTTACTAAGTAAGAATGTGTCTTTACTTAGGAAAAAGGGTTTTTAATGTATGAATGAAGGGTGAATGAGGATAAATGTCACTACAAGAAAAAATGAAATTGGTGAGGGGAAGAAAATGCCACCATAGGTTCATTGGTGACGGTCAAAAGAGTCTTCGTCACCAAAAAATAAACGTCACCAAAGGTGGCGTCGCCGAAAGTATAGGTGTTGTGGTGACATTCAAGATTCGTCACCAATAATGATTTGTAATGATGGATAATGACTGTCACCATTTCATATGAGCAATGGTGATGGACAATAGTCTCTGTCACCAAAAAAATGAACGTCACCAAAGGCAGTGTCACCGAAAGTATGTGTTGTGGTGACATTCAAGGTCCGTCATGAATATTGATTATAATGACAGATAGTGACCGTCACCATTTCATATGAGCAACAACAATTTTTTGTGATGAACCTTTCATGGCCATCACTATTGGTGCATATATATGGTGACATTCGTTGACCCTCACCATTTAATATTTGGTGAGGGTCAAAAACATGTCACCATAAGCTCATTGGTGAGGGTCGAAAAATGTCACCATAAGTTCATTGGTGATGGTCAAAAGAGCCTTCGTTACCATTCCATATGAATATCCGGGCATGATGGAATCGAACCACCAACCTCCTGCTTGTAAAGCAGGTGCTCTTCCATTGAGCTACACCCTTTAAAGAACTATAATTTAAAAATTAAACCTTGAAACTTTACAAATTATAATTCATACAACTTTCGAGAAATTATAAAACTTTGTAAATTCTTGGAAAATCTTTACTAAAGAAGAAAAATAACATCGAAGTTGCAAGTGTCTACCTAATAGTTATGGAAATTATGAAAATTGGGTGGAGGTGTAAATGAAGTGTTGGGAAGTACCAAACATACAAGTAGAATACATTTATTCCATTTTATAAGAAGTCTTAGAACAAGTTTGAGATTGTAATCTATATGAACTAAGTTAACTATTCTATGTAAAATATGCATATGCTCCAATGAATAAATCAAGACTGCTAAATGTATATTTGTGTTATGAAGATTTGTATCCTGCACCAATATGGAATAGGTAGTGTTAGCCAATTGCAAAGTAATGTACATGTCAAAGACAAAATCAACAAGAGGAAGTTATTTCTATGACGTTTGGGGCACAATTGCTACACTAGCTATCTTTGAATGTCCCTTGTGTATATATATTATTATCTTTAAAGCTCTAGCATGTTATAGGACCAGAAGAATACTTCCCTATTTAATGCATAACTTCTATTCCATAGGTAGAGAAGATGCCCTATCATCTATAAATATTTGTAGTTTACAGTTATGTTGACCACTAAAAGAACTCATTTATCTTGAGACAATTTATAATTTTATGAAGATGTTTAGCCTTGACTAAAACAATGACTGGAAAGGGAAAATGGGAGTAAACCTTAGTATGTGTAGGGATTGAGTGGGGTATTGCCTAGCAAGTTACATATCTTACAAAATTGATGGTGTTAGATGTGGTGGTGAATTTTAGTGGACCTGCAATTGTTCTCAGCAATATGGAACATTGGACATGCATGGGTTGAAGAAAAACAACAAATTTTTTATCTACTACAAAGCATACCAAACATTTTACAATACTTTCTACTATTATAACGTTTTCAAATTGTTTGAAAAAATCATCAAATGGAGTATAGCAGTGACAATCTGTAGTGTATTTGTTTTGCATACATATTTTGGTTTAGTTGAAGAGGGTTTTTCCCTAACTAGACTACCATCATTAGAGAAAAATGGATCATGACCAGGTTTTCAATCTTCATTATATGCTCATGGAGGCAATTTTGAAGGCATGTCAAGTCATTATTAACTTGAATGTAGTGTTGAAAATTCTCTTTACTAGTGGTAAAATTCTATTGAGGCTTAGTTTGAAGGGAAAATCATTGGCTCAAACTTTAAAATACCCCACTCAATTTTACACTCATGAAATGTACATCAACATTACAGATGTTTTCCAATTGCAATAGTTCATTAATGTATCTACCACGAACATTTCTTATGTTGGGCATGGGGATTTGGTGTCACAGACTACAGACTACATCACTAATAAACTAGAAATGTTGATATCTGCAAGCAATTATCCTTGGACATCAAATATGGAAACATTTTCCACTTATCATAAAGTCGATTTATGCCATTTTGATCATTAAGGAACATTCATCTCAAGCATTCTTATTAAATTTTACTTAAATATAAGAGTCCATACCTGACCCACATTAGGAAAGAAAAGGAACCCTTTTTATAGAAGTGATAGAATAGTAGTTCAAACAATAGTCTACTCTATGGAGTACCAAAAAGGACATCAAAAATTAAACATGGTCCTAGCATTTATACAGCACCTTAGTGTGTGATGGCCAAGAAAAGCAGAAGATAAATCCAAATATAACTAATACACTAGATATGCAAAAATCAGCATGCAATTCTCACTTCAAATATGGAACCTTTTTCGAATTACCATCAAGTTGATTTTTTTCACTGTGATCATGATTAAGTTAAAGAATATTCATCTCAAAAATTCTTACTACAATTTACTTAAATATAATAGCCCATACCTTGCCCACCTCGGGGCATAAGAGGAAACCTTTTGGACAGATGAAAATGAATAATATTTAGAAAAATGGTCTAAACTATTCTATAGAGTAATGATGAAGATATGACAAATTAAACATGGTTCTAGAATTTATAAAGTGCCTTTGTGAGCAATGGAAAAGCAAAGCAGCAGATAAATCGAAATCTAACTCCAAGATTTTGTGAAACCATGCATCAAAGTCTCCATAGAACTCAATCTAATGTGGACAATCAGAACAAATAACCAACACAAATGAGTTCAGTGCATATTGGATTTCTATTAAATTGTATAAAAGAAAAATATAGGTGGACTCCTATATAAGAGAAAAACAAATTATATATAAGACCTATTCTGAAGAAGAGATATAAGCATAACCAAATAGCAGGATATTTTCTACCAAACAGAGGTATTCACTTGTAAGTTGTATCATAGACCCTGCAGAACCCGAATTACTATCAAAACAAAATTTATAAGCACTTTGGTATCAGAGCATGTGAGTTTTATAATACTTCCTACAAAGCCTACCAAATATTTTCCAATACTTTCTACTATCCAAAAACAAAACTACAGAAACTATCCTTAACAAGACATCAGAATATCCTGAACCCTACAGATTTCCATGGCAGTGACCCTAACTATTTCTCGGGTTCAGATCTTCGGAACCTGCGATTTACTGATACCATGCCCACTTGGGGTCTCTAATAGAATATGATCAGTTATTCTGCGTTTCCTGCTGCTGTCATTGGACCAATCTTCGAGCTATTGTGGTTTCTTCTAACATTCTAGTTCCATCTTGTGACCCACTGTGTCTGCTGTGTGGCTGGGCGATTTGTATTGGGGCGTGCATCCTTTGTTTGACTGTTGGTCTTCATCTGGTCGCGGCTCGGTATTACCTGAGACAGACTGCGGGCCCTGCTCGCACCCTGCACACCTGACTTTCACCCACTTTTTTTTATCGTTATTCTACTTGTCATATTGTGGGTTTGTGGCATTAGTATTGTTATCTGATCGTGTTTCATTATCAACCCCTTACCAGAGTTTTCTCAATCCGACTACATGAGTGCTTATGAGGAACTTGTTTATTACTCTGATGACCCACTGGCCGATGTTGACATCTGGGGTCTCAAGCAAGAAGCAGGTTCTAATATGGAGCTGAATGCACCTGCCACGGTATCTGAGGCACCTGCTCCGACTGACCCCATGGGGTCTATTGTTTCCCCCTGTGGTGACACACTTGTTGTTAATTGTTTTACTACTCCCTCCCCGATGTCTGATGGTCTCTGGGGCCTATCCCCATTGGGCGCTACTAGTTATCAGGGGGATGAACTGGGACTCTCTGTCCCATTTGTGGGGGCGTTTTTGTCCGATATGAATGCCACCGCCCAGACCCTTGAGCAGCTTAATATTGGTGGGCTCGGACACAACAACGTGGTTGGGATTGGTGTACCGGTCGCGGCATCGGGGGTTTTCACCAATATTCCAGTGGATGCTCATACTACTGACTCTCTGCACCCATCATCAAACTCAGAGGGATCAGGTGACCAACACCTGGGGCATTCTGACAAGGGTAAGAAGCCCAAAATTACCAAGAACAAGCTCTATAGGAACTCGATCTTCGGGCAAGATAGAGGCATGGTGGACTTGGAGCACACTGAGGCCACTGTTCTTGTGGTTAGATTTCGTGGCCGAAAATACTCATATGTGTGACTTATTCATTGGACTCGAGAGATTTAGGGTGGGATACTTGAGCCACTTCCAGAGGTACTAATGCTTGCCTGGGGTTGGTTCTCTCTTTCTTTCACCACTGCTGACCAGATTGATTGGGTCCTTAATCAGTATTGGAATATTGAAATGAATCTTATGATTCTCAAGCACTCGATGCCACTGTTTGATCCAAACAAAGAAAATGCAGGTGTCGGGCCCATTTGGATGCGACTCCCTGGCCTTCCTATCCAATTCTGGACTAAAACAACCTTCCACAACATTGGGGAGGATTTTGGTCACTATCTTGACCATGACCGCTCCTACTTGACCTTATGCAACAAATTTTTGGCTCATATCCTGATCTTTCTGGACACCAGAGACGGTCTTCATGACACTTACAACATGTTGTTTGAAGGGATGGTGTGGCAACAAATTTTGGATTACGAAGGTGTGCCATTCAGGTGCAGGAAATGCCACGAGGTGGGGCGCTTGTACAAGGATTGTCCAAATTTCGGATTCTTTGTATTGCTTCAGAAGAAAAATATCTCGGCGGCCACTCAGACAGAGCCTATCACTTGCTCTTGTAAGTCTTCGGTAGGGTTATCTGAATCTGAGCCGACTACATCGACTGATATTGCGTGGGAGCCGCCTCACTCTATTCCTACCTGGCCTATCACACAAGCTCGGACCCATGCTCAGTTGACTCCACACACTATGCACCACTCTACATTTCCGGGTACCTCTCCTACTCCCGACTCACCACATTTGATTTCATCTTTTTTGTCATCTTTCGTTATATCTCCTATTTTATCTACTACTACTCTTCACTCTGGTATATCTCTACCCAACCTCAATTGCATCATTTCTCGGGCACCCCCTACTATTTCACCTACCATTCCTCACACATCAGCTGATCAGTCCTCTAGCCAATCCCCTCATCAATCAGACTTCTCTACTTCAAGGCATTCCTACTACCTCCGATCCTTAACCCTCCCTCCCTCCAATGATTCTCTTGGAATTGGACCTGGGGCTCACTATCCTACTTCTAAAACCAGGGGTCGACCATCTAATTTGGCAAAAGCCATTAAACGTGCCAATTTTGAAGTTGTGGTTGGAACTCAATTTTCCATATTGTGGGTTCTTCGAGCAAGGCAACCCATTGTTGGGGTTACATTATGATCTGCCTGACTTTCAATTGCAGGGGCTTGGCCAACCTCGATAAAATATTGGCCCTTAAGGAACTATTATCTCAAAAACAGATTGATATCCTATTCCTACAAGAAACACTGGGGGATGGATTATATGTAAACTCTTTGCTACTTTCACTTCTACCAAACTGGTCATTTTTACACTAGACGCCCGGGGTAGATCGGGCGGTTGTGCCATAGGTATTAATAAAAAGATCACTAGAGTGCTAAATTACTGGAGCAAGCATAGTAATCTTGGGATCGACATAAACTATGGCAACGATGAACTCGCTTATACCCTTATAAATGTTTATGGGCCTTGTTCTAATAGAGAGGATTTTTGGCACGCATTGTTGAACTGCTCTTTGATAAATAATCCTCTCACTATTATGGGTGGAGATTTGAATTTTTCTCTGGGTATATCTGAATCTTGGGGTCAAAATGTTGTCCCTGAATCACTAACCAATTTCTTCTGCTCTGCACTGGAATCTGGTGACCTTATTGACATTCAGATGAAAAAAATTCAACCAACTTGGAGAAACCGCAGGATAGGGGATGCGGCTTTTTCTCATTGGCTGGACCGATTTCTGATCAAACAGCCACTACTTCAGATGTTGGATCTTGCTCAACAATGGGTGGGTCACGGGGGACTATCTGACCACTCGCCTATCTTTTTGGAATTGGCATTTGGACCTCACAGAGCCCGTCCACCTTTCAAATTTAATTCCATATGGCTCCTTGACCCAGAATTTCACAATCTGGTTGTCCAGGAGTGGCAGCATTGTGCCCTTTTTCCTAATTTGGAACCGGCCAGAATTATTAATGATAATTTTAATCGGATTAATAGCCTGACTATAGATTGGGTGCGGGAGAAAAGAAAGTTGGAGCATGCGGAGCTAAATAGAATTGAACTGGAGATCGCTCAACTCAATTATCCGAATATTCTTGGATTTAGATCTAGCACCACAAAGGAGCACCTCATCTCACTTGAGACTACAAGAAAAAAATTACTTCGCTAAAAGGAAGCTGATTGGAGGCTCAAAAGCAGGGAGATCTGGCTCCAGGCGGGAGATGAGAATACAAAATTCTTCCAACAGTATGCAAATGGTCGAAAAAAAGGAAACAAAATTTGGGAACTTACTGACCATCATGGATTTGTGGCTCGTACTCATACACAACTTGTTGAAATGGGTATTCAGCATTTTTCCAATCTATATCGGCCCCCTCTCCAATATGATCTTCCTGACATTATGAGAATTACCAGATCCTTCAACATATTTTTGGACCAGGAACAATCAGAGGAACTCAACAGCCCGGTCTCCATGGGTGAGATTGAGGGTGTTCTTAAATGGTTCAAAAAAGATAAGAGCCCGAGACCAGATTGAGGGTGTTCTTCATTCATTTTTTCGAGCTCATTGGATGTTATCTCCTACTTGCTATTGAAGATAGTCGTGTAAAGGGTCGTATTTATGATGGATTCAATTCAACCTTCATCGCCCTCATTCCTAAGACAGAACACCTTAACAGTTTTCAGGATTACAGACCCATGTCTCTTTGTAATTGTATCTACAAAATTATATCTAAAATTATTGCTAATTGCATCAAACACTTTTTATCTACTCACATTTCCAAAGAAAAATTTTCTTTTTTACACCATAGGCAGATTAATGAAGCTATTGGTATGGCTCAAAAAGCCCTACACTCTAACAAAACAAAAAATCTCAAATCCACCATCCTTAATATTGACCTCGCAAAGGCTTTTGATCAGGTTAACTCGAGCTACCTCCACCTTATTCTCCTTCACACTAGCTTTCCCCCCATATTCATTAATTGGATCATGGGTTGTATAAGCCATGCAACCTTCAATATCCTCCTAAATGGCACCGCATCTGATTTCTTTCATGCGGGCAGGGGTCTAAGACAAGGCTGCCCTCTATCACCCCTACTTTTTGTCCTTGTTATGGAAGGGCTAATTGTGCTAATCAAAAGAGCCAAAGAGGATGGGGAATTACATGGACTTCAAATTAATGAGATTATGTACCTCACACACCTATTATTTATTGATCATGTGCTTATATTTCTTGATGGCTCTGGACAGGATTCTATTCAATTTGAGAAAATTCTTCAAAGTTTTTTCAAAGCGAATGGTATGATCCCAAACAGCAATAAATCAACCATTATCATGACCCGATGCTCTATTCAGGAACAGGGTATCACCTCGGCATTATTCGGCTATGTTCCAAACAACATTGAGGTGGGATTGAAATATTTGGGGTTCCATATAAAACCCAATGAATATCAAATCAAAGATTGGAACTGGCTCATCGCAAAAGTGGAACGTCATATCAATGTCTAGTATCATCGATGGCTATCTCGGGCTGGATGTCTGACCCTCATCAAATCAGTACTAGAAGCCATTCCTGTCTACTCGATGTCTCTAGCCTGGATACCTATTGGTGTGACTAACCGAGTCAAAAAAATTTGCAGGAAATTCCTTTGGAGGAATCAGGAAAAGGATAGAACATTTGCATGGATTGCTTGGGATCGAATCAACATTCTGAAACAGTGGGGTGGCTGGGGCATCAAATATTTACACCTATTCTCAAATGCTCTGGCTGCTAAAATGTGTTGGCACTTCCTTACTAGCTGCAGTCTATGGAGGGAGGTCACTACTGCCAAATACATTGCCCCTATTAACATGCCCGATTGGATCAGAGGTAATATTGTTCACACGTTGGGAACCTCCATTATCTGGAAAGCCATCACAAGGGCTGCATCATTAATTCAAAGTGGGCTCTCCTAGAAAATCAGCTCGAGTGAATTTGTTTGGGTGGCTTCGTATTCTTGGTCTGGCAGCGGGATTTACTACAAGCTATCCGATTTGATTCTGGCGCATTTGGATAATTTGGGCATCTTGCACCTTGCACAGATTTCTGATCAGGCCCATACAAATTGGCATACCCAAGCTTGGCTATCTACGGTGGACCTAGATATTCCCTGTGCTGGTCGCCTAGCATGGGTGAATTACATCCGGGCTTTACAATCATCGTACATTCGATTGACTGCACATGAGGATCAACTGATCTGGGCCATATCCAATTTAGGTATATACACCCCAGAGGTGGGCTACTTCACACTCTGCAGAACGAAGGAATCACACGAAAAAATCTGGTTGTGGAGGCCTCTTTGGAAACTTAATGCACCACATAAATACAGATTTTATTATAGTGTATTCTTCAGAATTGTACCCCCACGATGGATTTACTCCATCGACGAGAAATACAGGGGCCCTCGTGTTGTTTTTTCTACCTTCAGCATGTGGAGGAAGCCTTGCATATCTTTCTAGAATGCCATATCACTCAGTTCATCTGGAACCTGGTCATACACAGTTTGGGATGCCCTACACACTGGAATGGAATTTCACTTCTGGCGACCTGGACTACTTGGTGGCAATCGATTGCAAACCTCACTAAGTTACGAATCCTCCCTTTGATCATTGCTTGGCACCTATGGATTTCTCACAACAAATGCATTTTTGAGCAACATCAGGTGCATGCAGAGCGCATATCTGATGCCATTCTTGCCACTTACAACAATGATGATCCCGCATGATGTCCGTCAACAAAGTGATCAGATTGACACCCCCAAAATTATTGATCACACTCGGACCTGGGCTTACTTTGACGGCACATCCAATCAACAAGGATGTGGAGGGGGGGCTACCCTATATTTATCTGCACTGCATTACTTCCACATCAAGATGGTTCTAGGACTTGGATCGAACAACTTCGCCAAACTACAAATCTTGAGACTTCTCCTAATCTTTTCCCGGGAAAAAAACTACAATTCCATTCAAATATTTGGGGACTCCCTAAATGTGATTTACTGGTTCAATGCTTAGGCCCAATGCTACACGCACACACTGATTTCTCTTCTTAGGGAATTTCATGTCCTCAAACTACATTTTGACTACATTTATGTCAATCATATTTACAGGACTCAGAATAAAGTGGCAGACAAACTATCCAAATAAGCCTCGGAGCTAATCTGGGGTACCTAGCACATCATGGACTATAATGGCGATCATATTTACAGGGTTTTTCACAGGCCATTCATTGAAGACCTATAGGTTAATTATGTTGTTGGTACATGACATCATTTTTTGATCCATCTCATTGGAGATATTTTGGTATGATTTTTTTGATTATTCGGCAGCTACATATGTACATATTATATTTTTTCTTTTCTCCATAATGACTCATTCAGATCCAATAAGTTATGCACCGAACTTATTTGTGGATTCTGAATTACTATATTGTTAATATCAGCTAATTCCTGGCTATGAAGTATGCAACTAGATGCTACTCGACACTATCAGTAAATGTAACATGTAATTCTTCTACTTAATGAAATATTACGATTTTTTCCTTTGTGAAAAAAAAAGACATCAGAATATCCAAATACAGAGTTGGTGCCATACACAATTTCATCCAAGTAGATGTCAAAACCTTTGAGTTTTGATGCTTCAGTGGCTAATGAAGTTTGCAATTTTTGTATAGCTCCTTAGGCTTTCATAGAAGCTCCTTTTTAGGGCGACACTCGTACATTTAATCAAACAACATTTCCGAACCACTGAGAACTCTACTTTTAAAGTCTTCATCCTTTTTTTGGTTGCAATCCAAGATTTTGATAGCATAAACAATAAATTCCAGGAGATTGATGGTTTTCTGTCAAAAAATTGTGCATTGTTGAGCTTCCATTTCCTCCCACTCCATAGTAAAAGCTTTCATCTGATGGAGTTCAACCAAATTTATTTTGTTGGAGAAAATTTGTTACAACTATGGGGACAATTATCTAGGACTGAATGTTCATGTTGAGTCATGAAAGCAACAAGCCAATCCTGGGAATTAAAAGGATTTCCCTCTTGTTAACTTCCTGTTGCAACCAAGGCTTTTCCACTGGCGAGCTTTATCTCAATGCATAACTCACTCAACCATCTTCTCAGGAATATAATTTGACACCTTGGGAGAGAGCTGAAGGGAACAAAGGTGTTGGACTGTCTTCATGCTGAGAATTTGATGAGGAATGTCTATTGTTAGGACATATGTTTAGACATGTGTGTCTATTGCATGTAATTTTTACTCGTCCATTAGGTACACATAACATGGTTCTATATATGTAGTCACATGAATTTATGCACATGTGAATAATCATATGTATTTATCGACATGTGAATAATGATATAATCACATGTAGTCAAACTTATTTATCCATATGTAATTATCTTCTAGGAACTCATATTTGTTTTTTTTCCAAACTACCTTGCTTACCTTGTCTATCAGTTGTAATCTAAATCTACATATTGGAGGTATGCGGAATGCATTTTGTAAGATAGATGTGACAAAAGTTGCAATTGTCACTATGCATCATTGACGGTTATTTTATAGAAAAAGCTATTCCCATAATCACTTTCTAATTGCATGTTTTGATATTTTGATTTAAGTTAGCAGGAGATCATTTGCATGTTGGAAAACAACAACAGAAATTGGAGAGAGATGGCACACTTATAAGGTTGGTCCTCATGAGTTCGATTTTATTTATGGGACGTCCCTTCTATTTTGGATTTGCAGGGGTTATTATTGTGCATTCATGAAGTAGCGTACATACCATAGAGCATCTTCTCTTGTAATATTGTGGGGCATACATCCCTCTGTGGCACATTTATGCTTGGAAGATACAATTGTTGTGTAGGGCTGCACTACCAAAGATCATTTATTGCTAAGCGGGTGGTTGAATTTACTTTGGGAGTTACACTCCATGAGGGTTTTAATTAGCCAAGAATGGTGCACTCCTTGAGCCCATTAATGGCCAGTTTGTAACCCCCTCCTCTTGGCTTATAAAAGGACAGAGGGCATATTACTATTTCAGACAACAGAGTTTTATGTGTTGTATCTTCCAAACGTATAGAGCTTGAGCATGATGAAAAACTGCTATAATAATTTATTTCTCAGTAATACAAAAACCATGTGATTGTTGTTAGAGCCTGTCTTGCCATCCGGAACATTTCCGATTGTTGCATGATGTATATCTGACCCTATTTTGCTGGTATAGCTTGTTGTCATAATTTCAAATTGCAGATTTTATGTCAAGTAGACATTATTTATCTTATGTTGTAAATTGGCTCATGAAATGTAGTCTTTGCACTCCTGAATATTTCCTTACGGTATTTTAATATATACTCTGTTGGGAAAAATACTGAGAGGGGGGGGGGGTGAATCAATATTTAGGGCAAACTAAAACTTTTTACTTTTTCATGCTCCAAAACCCATACGCTACTTTGCTGAAGTAAACTAGCGTATGCACACGGATATCCTTCATAAAACTCGCGTATACACAGAGATCTAATTATTCCATTAGTTCTTCACTTATATCATTCCATCATTCATTCATTAGATGTTCTACAAACAGTAAACATGTGTAGTAAGAATAGAATAAACCATCACACATAAGCATCACACATGAACACCGGGATTTTTAGGTGGAAACCCAAGTCGGGAGAAAACCACCGCTGCAGTTGCTCAGCCTTCAATATTTTATTATAGAGAAAACATCTTACAACATATGTCTTTGGCGCGGACTCCCTGCAGCACGCGAGAGGGCACCCACACAGTAGCTCGTTTACCGAAGCCTCTCCTGGAAGGGAGCTCCAACCCCTGAATCGTTTACCGGCCTCTCTGGAAGGGAGCTAGAACCCCCATGATCTAGTTTTGACCTCACCTGGAAGAGGCTACAACCCACTGGTAGAAAACCCTCAGCACCTCTATGGACCACGTTTCATCAATTTTCACACTGGATCCAAAGCTTCCTTTAGGACACAACTTGCAGGCCACGTTTCATCATATTTTCAGATTGGACCCACTCCACATATTTAAGCTCAAACATACAGCACAACTGAACCAGACAACTCAGAACTGTAGAATACAGATAGCAGCAACACATCAGAACAGATCAGACATTTCATACCCCATGCTTCAGCAAACCCTAGTTTGCATACACGCTTTCCTTTCACTGATACCGCGTATATACGCGCTTCCAATCACATCAACCCGCATATACTTCTGTACAAATTACAGAGCTGATTTCACTGCGCATACGCACTTTCTCTTCAGCAAAGCCGCGTATATACGCGCTTCTTCTGCGGTGAACTAGCGTATGGTTATTCAGACATTTAGGTCATTGCAATTACTCAGATTTTACCCTTTACTTCAGACAGATGTTCACCTCTTCTTAGATCTAATCATCCCCTAAACAGATCTAGAAAATACAAGTACATTTCAGATCTAGATACCCTTCTTCATCATTGGTGCATCATGCAATCAGATCTATCATTCAACTGTAACCCTTTCCATTCAGATATACTTCAGAGAGAAGTATTCATTCAAGCTCAGACATCTTGCACCCACTCTCATAATTTGCACAATGAATTTCTTCTCTTTATATAGGTTTACCCTTTTTCAATACCATGAGCCAAAACCACATTACTTCCGATGGTATTCCTGGACGGGGTCATTTAGACGAATCATTACCCAATACAATGGGTCAATACCATGGTGGTTACCCCTGGTTTTTCACTTTTTGAGTGCTTTTGCCCATACGCGACTTGGGACGTACTTAACCGCGTGCATACACGACTTCTCCTAGACAAATCCGCGTATTCCTTGAAACATACTCTTTTCATCATAGATCTAGCACATACTGAATTTCTTTCTTCATTCCCTTCTGTACTTACTGTAGATACATCAAATTTACTTCATCAAGAACATATTATATCAAGCACAACTTCATCAAGTAAGTTGCCATCTTCACTCAGCATCATATTGCTAACTAACGTCATTTCACATCAGATTTACATCATTTACCAAGTCCATCAGATCAAGAATAACTTCATCAGGTGGATTTCCATCAAGGACAACACATGCCAACACTCTCATGTCTTCATCTTCATTCAGTGGGTTGCCATCAAGGACAACACTCTGCATCATATTGCCAACAATCTCCCCCTTTGGACTTGATGGCAACCACGGTGGTGTTTGATCACTACAACAGATAGGTACATTAAGAATACAATGACACCATGTCACTCTCCCCATTCTTTGACACCATTCTTTCTCTTCATTCCAACACCATGTCACTCTCCCCCTTTGACATCAAGGGCAAAGGGCGGATCAAAAACCAACATACTCTCCCCCTTTTCTCCTCATGTGGAAGAAGCGTTCTGCAGATCTGATATATACTGAAGTGACCAAGCTCCCCCTGAGCTCATGCTGAATCTTCAAACATATTTTCCAATGGAGTACATGACTCTATGAATTTCCTATCACCAATGACTCATACTTACATCAAAGATCCATCCAAGTGGATTTACATATGAGACTCAACTACCCAACCAAGTGGGTTTACAAATTTGACTCAGCTACCCAACCAAGTGGGTTTACAAAATTTGACTCAGATACCCAACCAAGTGGGTTTACAAATTTATCAAGTCCTTACATGACTGAACTTTACATCATGGATCTCTACATGGCCTTTTCATCAAACTACAAATATAACTTTAAGACCAACACCAGAAAGTCCTCAAGAAAGAGAACATATTTCATAACCATCATAATGCCAATAATGCATTATACTGAGCAAAGCTAATGTTCCCCCTGAATCTATGCATCCAAGAAACCTTTCCATATGACTAAGGCTCCGCCTTAGTCTGTGCATCCTGAACACTTTCACCAACAAATCATCAAGGCATCTTTATCAAAACATTAGAAATAGAATTATGAGAACTGGAACACCACCAGAGATACCAAACAGTATCAGAGATACCAAACAGCACTGCAGCTGTGCTGAAGAGAGCTGACTCCAAGCAGAAATTTGTCAACAATCAGACATACACGGTTTTCTGTGCATGAACTCGCGTATATACGCGACTGTGTTTCAGGAAACCCGCGTATATAATACCATCTTCTAAATTTATGCAGATTTGTTCTGTTGACTGGCAGAGAACACTCCCAGCTTCTGTCTTAGATACTCGAATGCTTCCCTGGGCAGAGGTTTGGTAAAGATATCAGCAACTTTTTCTTTGGAGGGAACATACTCCAACTTCACCTTTTGCTCAAGCACTTGTTCACGTAAGAAGTGATACTTGATGGGAATGTGCTTGGTCTTCGAATGCATAACAGGATTCTTTGAAATACTGATGGCACTTTTATTGTCACACTTAATGGGGACAGGAGGTGTACATTTGATTTGGAAATCTTGTAAGGTTTGCATCATCCAAAGGAGTTGAGTGCAACAAGATGCGGCAGCCACATATTTTGCTTCTGCTGTAGATAAGGCAATAGAATTTTGCTTCTTGCTGAACCAAGATACTAACCAGGGTCCCATATAGAATGCACCACCACTAGTGCTTTTCCGATCATCAACACTTCCAGCCCAGTCTGCATCAATGTAAGCATGAAGAGTAACATCAACATTCTTTGGGTACCATAGACCAAAGTCTTGAGTTCCTTGTAGATATTTAAATATTCTTTTAACAGCCTGAAGGTGAGACTCTTTTGGATTAGCTTGGAATCATCCAACAATCCCAACTGCATGCATAATGTCTGGTCTATTCCCAGTGAGATAAAGTAGACTTCCTATCATTGATCTGTATTCTGGTTGATTCACCGTGGGAGAATCATCATGAGAACTGAGATTGCATCTGGTTATCATTGGTGTACTCACAGGTTTGCATTCTTCCATGCCATACTTCTTCAGAATTTGCTTAAGATATTTTTCTTCTGATAGGAATATACCATCTGCAGTTTGATGCACTTGTAAGCCAAGAAATAATTTTAGTTCCCCAAGTAAGGACATTTCAAATTCTTGCTGCATGACAGAAGCAAATTTTTGACTCATAGATTCTTCGTTACTCCCAAAAATGATATCATCAACATATACAACCACAAACAATAGTTTATCATTTTCAATTTTTGTGTATAAGTTGCTATGAGCAGACCCCTTTGAAAATCCTTGTTGATGAAGATATTTGTCAAGACGATAATACCATGCCATTGGAGCTTGTTTCAGACCATATAGAGCCTTTTTAAGTCTACAAACAAGATTTTCATCATTTCCCAAAATGAATCCTTCCAGTTGTTCTATATATACTTCTTCTTCTAGATCACCAGTAAGAAAAGCAGATTTAACATCCATTTGATAAACTTTGATTTGTTGATAACTTGAAAAAGCAAGAAACATTCTTATGGCTTCAAGTCTAGCTATAGGAGCAAAAGTTTCTTCAAAGTCTATACCTTCTTGTTGAGTATACCCTTTGCAAACCAATCTAGCTTTGTTTCTTACAACATCCCCATTCTCATTTAACTTGTTCTTGAAAATCCATTTAGTTCCAATGACATTTTTATCACGTGGTCTTGGTACCAATTCCCAAGTGTCATTCTTTTCAATTTGATCAAGCTCTTCATCCATGGCTTGCTTCCAACATTCATCTTTGCTAGCTTGATTGACATTGTGTGGTTCAATTGTGGATAGAAGTGCCAGATGACTAGAAGATCCCACCAGAGTTCTCCTTGTTCGTACACCCGATTCCTTATCTCTCAAAAGCTGAGACTCAGGATGATTCTTTTGAACCTATCTGGATGGAGCTTTTTCAGATAGATCATTTTCAGGTTATTCATTGGATCCACTGTCTATATCATTTCTATTTGATGTAGAAGGACATAAGTCACCATCATCTTCTTTTGTTGTTTGTTTTTCTTCTTTAGGAGCTGCAGAAGACTCATCAATAACAACATCAATACATTCAACAATCTTTCGAAGCCTTTTATTGTAACATGTGTAAGCTTTTCTTGAAGATGAGTAACCAAGAAATATCCCTTCATCTGATCTAGGTTCAAACTTGCCAAGATTTTCATCATTATTTTTGATAAAGCATTTACTTCCAAAAACTCTAAAATGCTTCACAGAGGGAGAATTACCATACCGGAGTTCATATGGAGTTTTGTCACTATTTACCCGAACATGAGCCTTGTTGAGAATGTTAGCTGCTGTATGTGCTGCTTCACCCCAGAACATGTCAGGAGTTCCAGAATCATCGAGCATAGCTCTAGCCATTTGTTGAATTGTTCTATTCATTCTTTCTGCTACGCCATTTTGTTGTGGAGTGCCTACTACAGAGAACTGTCTTTTTATGCCATGTTGTTCACAAAATTCAAAGAATTAATTTGATGTATATTCTCCTCCTCGATCAGATCTAAGACACTTGATTTTTAGATCTAATTCATTTTCTACCAATGCTTTGAAGATCTGAAATTTTTTAAATGCTTCATCTTTGTGTTTAATGAACCCGATCCAGCACATTTGAGAGTAGTCATCAATAAATAAGATATAGTATTCTTCCCCACGTAGTGAATTTTTCCTCATAGGTCTACAGATGTCAGTATGAATGAGTTCAAGAGGCTTACTTGAAGATCCTTCTTTGGCATTAAATCGTACTCTGGTCTGCTTACCGAATTGACAAGATTTGCATATGATACTTTCTGGTAGATTAATATTAGGAAGATCACAAACAACTTGAAGTCTGTTTGCTTTGTTGATTTGAGAGAAGCTCAGATGCCCCAGCCTTCTATGCCATAGCCAATTTTCTGAAGACTTGCTCAAGTAACATTGATCTTTGCAGTTCAGTACATACAGGTTGCTTGGATTTCTTTTCCCTTTAATAATAATTTTACCTGTATCAAGATCACGAACCACACATTCTTTTGAACTAAAGAAAACTTCAGTTCCTTGATCACACATTTGACTTACACTCAACAGATTATGCCTTAATCCATCCACATACATGACATCCTTAGCCTTCACCTTTTCTTTTAGAAACACGGACCCTTTTCCTTTAATTAAAGCAGGAGAATCATTTCCAAAAGTTACTTTCTTTTCTTTTTCTAGAGCATTATATGTAAGGAGTTTGATTTTGTCACATGTCATGTGTCTTGAGCATCCACTATCAATGTACCATTGATTTTCTTCACCTTCTGCAAATAATGCTATCCCACAATTTTCAACCTGTAATTCCTTCTTTTTCCATACTTTGGAACTTGAGGGAAAGTGTTGTTTTGGCTGGACTTTGCTCCTACATTCAGATTCTTCATGGCCAAAGTTATTGCAATAAGCACATTCAACTTCATTTTGAAGAGGATAAAAGTTGTTATAGGTATTCTTCTTTGGTTCAGTATCCAACCTTTTCTTTCTTGCTTCTCTTGTCATGATGGTTTTGTAAGCAACACATTGAGCAGCTTTGTGACCAAAATTGTGACATGTAAAACATTTTCCATTGAAATAGACATTTTTGTAATCACGAAATCTTCTATTTGGATTTACCTGTTGGTTGGAGCTCCTTTGAAAGTTATTCCTGTCAGTGTTCCTTGAAGTGCGATGATCCTGCTTTACCTGTAAAGAATCCTTGCTTCCTTGTTGAGAGGCAGAATATTGTAAACCAGTAGTTGCTGCCTTTAGATAGTTCTGAAACCTGAGAGGATTCTCCAATATATCCAAGACCTGTTTTTATGAGAGGAGAACGTTGAGTATTGATAATTTCATCTAAGGTTTCTGAACTTTTAGCAAATCTAAGATTGAGAGTTTTTCCTTTCTCATTATCTTTCCTTAGACTTACTACTTCACACTCCAATTCCTCAATGCATTTTTTCTTTGCTTCAAGCTGATTTTCAAGAGTCTCTATGATTATGTTCTTTTCTTCTAGGCTTACTTTGAGTTGATTGTTTTCTTCAAAAAAATCATTGTCTTCCAGAGCATCCACAAAAGTATCCTTTTCTTCTCTTTGTTCAAATGCCATGAGAAGTCTAAGATCTTCTTCACATTCTTCCTCACTATCAGATGACCCATCACTATCTTCATTAGTATAGTAACTTTTCTTAGAGCTAGATCGATTCTTATTCCTTCTTGCTACTTCTTTTCCTTTAGCAGATGTTTCTTTATAAGGACATTTTGGAGCATCATGACCAACTTTTCCACACTCAAAACATTTGAAGGGAAGCTTACCTTTGAATCTTCCAGTACCTAGTTGTAGCTTTCTCACAAAATTCACTTCTTCTTCTTCGGATATATAGCTGGATTCTTTGACAACTTCCTTTTCTTTTCCTCTTGCAGATACCTTAAAAGCAGCTTCTTTGATTTGAGATGGACCTCGTCTCATTTCAAAAGCAGTCAGAATACCATGTAATTGAACAATAGTAAGAGTTTGCAGATCTTGCATTTCTTCAATAGCTGAAACTTTAGAGTCAAATTTTGAAGTCAAGGATCTTAAGACTTTTTCCACCAAAGTAGTATCAGTTATGGTTTCACCCAAATTTCTCATTTGATTTATAATATCATCCAGACGTAAGAAGAAATGGGCAATACTCTCATCACTATGCATCTTCAAATTTTCATATTCAATTCGAAGAGTTTGGAGTTTTGCACTTTTTACCTTTGTGTCTCCTTCATAGCTTAGAATGATTTTGTCCCATATTTCTTTTGCTGAATGTAGCTGCATCACTTTAGCAAATTCTGGTTCAGACATGCTTCCTAATAAGACATTTACTGCTTTGGCATTGATTTCATACTTCTTCCTTTCTGCTGCATCAGTAGGAATACTTGTCGAGTATTGATAACCTTCTTCCACGATTGCCCATACATCTGCACCAAGACTTTGCAGATATGCTTTTGTTCGTACCTTCCAAAATATCAGATTGCTTCCATTGAATAGAGGTGGCTTTATAGACATCACTCCTTCTTGACTTCCCATTGCGACGGATCTCCTTCAAGCGATTAAGCTTCTTCAGAAGGACCTGCTCTGATACCAATTGTTGGGAAAAATGCTGAGAGGGGGGGGGGGGGTGAATCGTGTTTGGAAAACTAAAACTTTTTACTTTTTCATGCTCCAAAACCCATACGCTACTTTGCTGAAGTAAACTAGCGTATGGACGCGGATATCCTTCATAAAACTCGCGTATACACAGAGATCTAATTATGCCATTAGTTCTTCACTTATATCATTCCATCATTCATTCATTAGATGTTCTACAAACAGTAAACATGTGCAGTAAGAACAGAATAAACCATCACACATAAGCATCACACATGAACACCAGGATTTTAGGTGGAAACCCAAGTCGGGAGAAAACCACCGCTGCAGTTGCTCAGCCTTCAATATTTTATTATAGAGAAAACATCTTACAACATATGTGCTGGTGCAGACTCCTACCGGCACGCAGGCACCCACCTGCACTCGTTTACCAGCCTCTCCTGGAAGGGAGCTCCAACCCCCTGACTCGTTTACCAGCCTCTCCTGGAAGGGAGCTACGACCCCCTGATCTCGTTTACCAGCCTCACCTGGAAGGGAGCTACAACCCCCTGACTGAAGGCTACAACCCTCAGTACCTCTACGGACCACGTTTCATCAATTTTCACACTGGATCCAAAGCTTCCTTTAGGACACAACTTGCAGGCCACGTTTCATCATATTTTCAGACTGGACCCACTCCACATATTTAAGCTCAAACATACAGCACAACTGAACTAGACAACTCAGAACTGTAGAATACAGATAGCAGCAACACATCAGAACAAATCAGACATTTCATACCCCATGCTTCAACAAACCCTAGTTTGCATACGTGCTTTCCTTTTATTGATGCCACGTATATACGCGCTTCTGTTCACATAAACCTGCGTATACTTCTGTACATATTATAGAGTTAATTCCACTGCGCATACGCGCTTTTTCTTCAGCGAAGCCACGTATATACGCGCTTCCTCTGCGGCGAACTAGCGTATGGTTCTTCAGACATTTAGGTCATTTCAATTCTTCAGAACATATACATCACACAGATTTAACACTTTACTTCAGACAGATGTTCGCCTTATCTCAGATCTAATCATTCCATAACCAGATCTAGCAGATACAAGTACATTTCAGATCTAGATACCCTTCTTCATCATTTTCTTCATTGGTGCATCATGCATTCAGATCTATCATTCAACTATAACCCTTTCCATTCAGATATACTTCATAGAGAAGTATTCATTCAAGCTCTGACATCTTGCTCCCACTCTCATAATTTGCACAATGAATTTCTTCTCCTTATATAGGTTTACCCTTTTTCAATACCATGAGCCAAAGCCACATTACTTCCGATGGTATTCCTAGACGGGGTCATTTAGACGAATCATTACCCAATACAATGGGTCAATACCATGGTGGTTACCCCTGGTTTTTCAATTTTTGAGCGCTTTTGCCCATACGCGACTTGGGACGTACTTAATCGCGTGCATACGCGACTTCTCCTAGACAAATCTGCGTATTCCTTGAAACATACTCTTTTCATCATAGATCTAGCACGTACTAAATTTCTTTCTTCATTCCCTTCTGTACTTACTGTAGATACATCAAATTTACTTCATCAAGAACATATTCTATCAAGCACAACTTCATCAAGTAAGTTGCCATCTTCACTCAGCATCATATTGCTAACTAACATCATTTCACATCAGATTTACATCATTTACCAAGTCCATCAGGTCAAGAATAAATTCATCAGGTGGATTTCCATCAAGGAAAACACATGCCAACACTCTCATGTCTTCATCTTCATTCAGTGGGTTGCCATCAAGGACAACACTCTGCATCATATTGCCAACAATCTCCCCCTTTGGACTTGATGGCAACCACGATGGTGTTTGGTTACTACAGCAGATAGGTACATTAAGAATACAATGGCACCATGTCATTCTCTCCATTTTTGACACCATTCTTTCTCTTCATTCAAACACCATGTCACTCTCCCCCTTTGACATCAAGGGCAAAGGGCGGATCAAAAACCAACATACTCTCCCCCTTTTCTCCTCATGTGGAAGAAGCGTTAGATCGATATATCTTTATGGTGACCAAGCTCCCCCCAGGTTCATGATGAATCTTGAACATATTTTCCGATGAGTGCATGACTCTATGAATTTTATACGATGACTCATACTTACATCAAAGATCCATCCAAGTGGATTTACATATGAGACTCAACTACCCAGCCAGAGCTGGTTTACAAATTTGACGCTCGACTGCAACCAGTGAGTTTGGTCCAGGCTAGGCTACTGGCAAGTGGGTTTACAAATTTATCAAGTCCTTACATGACTGAATTTTACATCATGGATCTCTACATGGCCTTTTCATCAAACTACAAATATAACTTTAAGACCAACACCAGAAAGTCCTCAAGAAAAAGAACATATTTCAGAACCATCATAATGCCAACAATGCATTATACTTAGCAAAGCTAATGCTCCCCCTGAATCTGTGCATCCAAGCAACCTTTCCATATGACTAAGGCTCCCCCTTAGTTTGTGCATCCTGAACACTTTCACCAACAAATCATCAAGGCATCTTTATCAAAACATTAGAAATAGAATTATGATAACTGGAACACCACCAGAGATACCAAACAGTATCAGAGATACCAAACAGCACTGCAACTGTGCTAAAGAGAGCTGATTCCAAACAGAAAATTGTCAGCAATCAGACATACGCGGTTATCTGTGCATGAACTCGCGTATATACGCGACTGTGTTTCAGGAAACCTGCGTATCCAATACCATCTTCTAAATTTATGCATATTTTTTCTTTTGACTGGCAGAGAACACTCCCAGCTTCTGTCTTAGATACTCGAACGCTTCCCTGGGTAGAGGTTTGGTAAAGATATCAGCAACTTGTTCTTTGGAGGGAACATACTCCAACTTCACCTTTTGCTCAAGCACTTGTTCACGTAAGAAGTGATACTTGATGGGAATGTGATTGGTCTTCGAATGCATAACAGGATTCTTTGAAATACTGATGGCACTTGTATTGTCACACATAATGGGGACAGGAGGTGTACATTTGATTTGAAAATCTTGTAAGGTTTGCATCATCCAAAGGAGTTGAGTGCAACAAGATGCGGCAGCCACATATTCTGCTTCTGCTGTAGATAAAGCAATAGAATTTTGCTTCTTGCTGAACCAAGATACTAGCCGGGGTCCCATATAGAATGCACCACCACTAGTGCTTTTCCGATCATCAACACTTCCAGCCCAATCTGCATCAGTGTAAGCATGAAGAGTAAGATCGGCATTCTTTGGATACCATAGACCAAAGTCTTGAGTTCCTTGTAGATATTTGAATATTCTTTTAACAGCCTGAAGGTGAGACTCTTTTGGATTAGCTTGGAATTGTCCAACAATCCCAACTGCATGCATAATGTCTGGTCTAGTCCCAGTGAGATAAAGTAGACTTCCTATCATCGATCTGTATTCTGGTTGATTCACCGTGGGAGAATCATCATGAGAACTGAGATTTCATCCGGTTATCATTGGTGTACTTACAGGTTTGCATTCTTCCATGCCATACTTCTTCAGAATTTGCTTAAGATATTTTTCTTGTGATAGGAATATACCATTTGCAGTTTGATGCACTTGTAAGCCAAGAAAGAATGTTAGTTCCCCAAGTAAGGACATTTCAAATTCTTGCTGCATGACAGAAGAAAATTTTTGACTCATAGATTCTTCGTTACTCCCAAAAATGATATCATCAACATATACAACCACAATCAATAGTTTGTCATTTTCAATTTTTGTGTATAAGTTGCTATCAGCAGACCCCTTTGAAAATCCTTGTTGATGAAGATATTTGTCAAGACGATAATACCAAGCCCTTGGAGCTTGTTTGAGACCATATAGAGCCTTTTTAAGTCTACAAACAAGATTTGCATCATTTCCCAAAATGAATCCTTCCGGTTGTTCTCTATATACTTCTTCTTCTAGATCACCATTAAGAAAAGCAGATTTAACATCCATTTGATAAACTTTGATTTGTTGATAACTTGAAAAAGCAAGAAACATTCTTATGGCTTCAAGTCTAGCTACAGGAGAAAAAGTTTCTTCAAAGTCTATACCTTCTTGTTGAGTATACCCTTTGCAAACCAGTCTAGCTTTTTTCCTTACAACATCCCCATTATCATTTAACTTGTTCTTGAAAATCCATTTAGTTCCAATGACATTTTTATCATGTGGTCTTGGTACCAATTCCCAAGTGTCATTCTTTTCAATTTGATCGAGCTCTTCATCCATGGCTTGCTTCCAAAATTCATCTTTGCTAGCTTGATTTACATTGTGTGGTTCAATTGTGGATATAAGTGCCAGATGACTAGAAGATCCTACCAGAGTTTTCCTCGTTCGTACACCCGATTCCTTGTCTCCCAAAATTTGAGATTCAAGATGATTCTTTTGAACATATCTGGATGGAGCTTTTTAAGATAGATCATTTTCAGATTCTTCATTGGATCCACTGTTTACATCATTTCTATTTGATGTAGAAGGCCATAAGTCACCATCATCTTCTTTTGTTGTTTGTTTTTCTTCTTTAGGAGCTGCAGGAGACTCATCAATAACAACATCAATACATTCAACAATATTTCGAAGCCTTTTATTGTAACATGTGTAAGCTTTGCTTGAAGATGAGTAACCAAGAAATATCCCTTCATCTGATCTAGGTTCAAACTTTCCAAGCTTTTCATCATTATTTTTGATAAAGCATTTACTTCCAAAAACTCTAAAATGCTTCACAGAGGGAGAATTACCATACCAGAGTTCATATGGAGTTTTGTCACTATTTACCCAAACATGAGCCTTGTTGAGAATGTTAGCTGTTGTATGTGCTGCTTCACCCCAGAACATGTCAGGAGTTCCAGAATCATCAAGCATAGCTCTAGCCATTTGTTGAATTGTTCTATTCATTCTTTCTGCTACGCCATTTTGTTGTGGAGTGCATGCTACAGAGAACTGTCTTTTTATGCCATGTTGTTCACAAAATTCAAAGAATTCATTTGATGTATATTCTCCTCCTCGATCAGATCTAAGACACTTGATTTTTAGATCTAATTCATTTTCTACCAATGCTTTGAAGTTCTGAAATTTTTCAAATGCTTCATCTTTGTGTTTAATGAACCCGATCCAACACATTCGAGAGTAGTCATCAATAAATAAGATATAGTATTCTTCCCCACGTAGTGACTTTTTCCTCATAGGTCCACATATATCAGTATGAATGAGTTCAAGAGGCTTACTTGAAGATCCTTCTTTGGCATTAAATCGAACTCTGGTCTGCTTACCGAATTGACAAGATTTGCATATGATACTTTCTGGTAGGTTAATATTGGGAAGATCACGAACAGCTTGAAGTCTACTTGCTTTGTTGATTTGAGAGAAACTCAGATGCCCCAGCCTTCTATGCCATAGCCAATTTTCTGAATACTTGCTCAAGTAACATTGATCTTTGCAGTTCAGTATATACAGGTTGCTTGGATTTCTTTTCCCTCTTATAATAATTTTACCTGTATCAAGATCACGAACCACACACTCTTTTGAACTAAAGACAACTTCAGTTCCTTGATCACACATTTGACTTACACTCAACAGATTATGCCTTAATCCATCCACATACATGACATCATTAGCCTTCACCTTTTCTTTTAGAAACATGGACCCTTTTCCTTTAATTACAGCAGGAGAATCATTTCCAAAAGTTACTTTCTTTTCTTTTTCTAGAGCATTATATGTAAGGAGTTTGCTTTTGTCACCTGTCATGTGTCTTGAGAATCCACTATCAATGTACCATTGATTTTCTTCACCTTCTGCAAATAATGCTATCCCACAATTTTCAACCTGTAATTCCTTCTTTTTCCATACTTTGGAACTTGAGGGAAAATGCTGTTTTGGCTGGACTTTGCTCCTGCATTCAGATTCTTCATGGCCAAAGTTATTGCAATAAGCACATTCAACTTCATTTTGAAGAGGAGAAAAGTTGTTATAGGTATTCTTCTTTGGTTTAGTATCCAACCTTTTCTTTCTTGCTTCTCTTGTCATGATGGTTTTGTACGAAACACATTGAGCATCTTTGTGACCAAAATTGTGACATGTAAAACATTTTCCATTGAAATAGACATTTTTTTAATCACGAAATCTTCTATTTGGATTTACCTGCTGGTTGGAGCTCCTTTGAAAGTTATTCCTGTCAGTGTTCCTTGAAGTGTGATGATCCTCCTTTACCTGTAAAGAATCCTTGCTTCCTTGTTGAGAGGCAGAATATTGTAGACCAGTAGTTGCTGCCTTTAGATAGTTTGGTGCTGAAGCCTGAGAGGATTCTCCAATATATCCAAGACCTGTTTTTATGAGAGGAGAACGTTGAGCATTGATAATTTTATCTAAGGTTTCTGAACCTTTAGCAAATCTAAGATTGAGAGTTTTTCCTTTCTCATTATCTTTCCTTAGACTTACTACTTCACACTCCAATTCCTCAATGCGTTTTTCCTTTGCTTCAAGCTGATTTTCAAGAGTCTCTATGATTATGTTCTTTTCTTCGAGGCTTACTTTGAGTTGATTGTTTTCTTCAAAAAAATAATTGTCTTCCAGAGCATCCACAAAAGTATCCTTTTCTTCTCTTTGTTCAAATGCCATGAGAAGTCTAAGATCTTCTTCACATTCTTCCTCACTATCAGATGACCCATCATTATCTTCATTAGTATAGTAACTTTTCTTAGAGCTAGATCGGTTCTTATTCCTTCTTGCTACTTCTTTTCCTTTAGCAGATGTTTCTTTATAAGGACATTTTGCAGCATAATGACCAAATTTTCCACACTCAAAACATTTGAAGGGAAGCTTACCTTTGAATCTTCCAGTACCTAGTTGGAGTTTTCTCACAAAATTCGCTTCTTCTTCTTCGGATATATAGCTGGATTCTTTGACAATTTCCTTTTCTTTTCCTTTTGCAGATGCCTTAAAAGCAGCTTCTTTGATTTGAGAAGGACCTCCTTGTCTCATTTCAAAAGCAGTCAGAATACCATGTAATTGAACAATAGTAAGAGTTTGCAGATCTTGCCTTTCTTCAATAGCTGAAACTTTAGAGTCAAATTTTGAAGTCAAGGATCTTAAGACCTTTTCCACCAAAGTAGTATCAGTTATGGTTTCACCCGAATTTCTCATTCGATTTATAATATCATCCAGACGTAAGAAGAAATGGGCAATACTCTCATCACTATGCATCTTCAAATTTTCATATTCAATTCTAAGAGTTTGGAGTTTTGCACTTTTTACCTTTGTGTCTACTTCATAGCTTAGAATGATTTTGTCCCATATTTCTTTTGCTGAATGTAGCTGCATCACTTTAGCAAATTCTGGTTCAGACATGCTTCCTAATAAGACATTTACTACTTTGGCATTGGTTTCATACTTCTTCCTTTCTGCTGCATCAGTAGGAATACTTGCCAGGTATTGATAACCTTCTTCCACGATTGCCCATACATCTGCACCAAGACTTTGCAGATATGCTTTTATTCGTACCTTCCATAATATCAGATTGCTTCCATTGAATAGAGGTGGCTTTATGGACATCACTCCTTCTTGACTTCCCATTGCGACGGATCTCCTTCAAGCGATCAAGCTTCTGCAGAAGAACCTGCTCTGATACCAATTGTTGGGAAAAATACTGAGAGGGGGGGGTGAATCAGTATTTAGGGCAAACTAAAAATTTTTACTTTTTCATGCTCTAAAACCCATACGCTACTTTGCTGAAGCCAACTAGCGTATACACGCAGATATCCTTCATAAAACTCGCGTATACACAGAGATCTAATTATGCCATTAGTTCTTCACTTATATCATTCCATCATTCATTCATTAGATGTTCTACAAATAGTAAACATGTGCAGTAAGAACAGAATAAACCATCACACAAAGCATCACACATGAACACCAGGATTTTTAGGTGGAAACCCAAGTCGGGAGAAAACCACCGCTGCAGTTGCTCAGCCTTCCATATTTTATTATAGAGAAAACATCTTACAACATATGTGTTGGTGCAGACTCTACCAGCACGCAGGCACCCACCTGCGCTCGTTTACCAGCCTCTCCTGGAAGGGAGCTCCAACCCCCTAACTCGTTTACCAGCCTCTCCTGGAAGGGAGCTACGACCCCCTGATCTCGTTTACCAGCCTCACCTGGAAGGGAGCTACAACCCCCTGACTGAAGGCTACAACCCTCAGCACCTCTACGGACCATGTTTCATCAATTTTCACACTGGATCCAAAGCTTCCTTTAGGACACAACTTGCAGGCCACGTTTCATCATATTTTCAGACTGGACCCACTCCACATATTTAAGCTCAAACATACAGTACAATTGAACCAGACAACTCAGAACTGTAGAATACAGATAGCAGCAACACATCAGAACAAATCAGACATTTCATACACCATGCTTCAGCAAACCCTAGTTTTCATACGCGCTTTCCTTTTACTGATGCCGCGTATATACGCGCTTCCGTTCACATAAACCTGCGTATACTTCTGTACATATTATAGAGTTAATTCCATTGCGCATACGCGCTTTTTCTTCAGTGAAGCCATGTATATACGCGCTTCCTCTGTGGCGAACTAGCGTATGGTTCTTCAGACATTTAGGTCATTGCAATTCTTCCGAACAGATACATCACATATATTTAACCCTTTACTTCAGACAGATGTTCGCCTTATCTCAGATTTAATCATTCCATAACTAGATCTAGCAGATACAAGTACATTTCAGATCTAGATACCCTTCTTCATCATTTTCTTCATTGGTGCATCATGCATTCAGATATATCATTCAACTATAACCCTTTCCATTCAGATATACTTCAGAGAGAAGTATTCATTCAAGCTCTGACATCTTTCTCCCACTCTCATAATTTGCACAATGAATTTCTTCTCCTTATATAGTTTTACCCTTTTTCAATACCATGAGCCAAAACCACATTACTTCCGATGGTATTCCTGGACGGGGTCATTTAGACGAATCATTACCCAATACAATGGGTCAATACCATGGTGGTTACCCCTGGTTTTGCACTTTTTGAGCGCTTTTTCCCACACATGACTTGGGATGTACTTAACCGCATGCATACACGACTTCTCCTAGAAAAATCTGCGTATTCCTTGAAACATACTCTCTTCATCATAGATCTAGCACATACTGAATTTCTTTCTTCATTCCCTTCTGTACTTACTGTAGATACATCAGATTTACTTCATCAAGAACATATTCTCTCAAGCACAACTTCATCAAGTAAGTTTCCATCTTCACTCAGCATCATATTACTAACTAACATCATTTCACATCATATTTACATCATTTACCAAGTCCATCAGGTCAAGAATAACTTCATCAGGTGGATTTCCATCAAGGACAACACATGCCAACACTCTCATGTCTTCATCTTCATTCAGTGGGTTGCCATCAAGGACAACACTCTGCATCATATTGCCAACATACTCATCTAAAGTTTTGATAGGTGCAATCTATATTCTAAATTTTAATGTTTTAGGAGCTGTAAAATTCAGTCTTTGGGTAAAGATCTGAAACATGGTGTAGAAAAATGACATAGTATCAGAGCTGTACATATGAAATCTCTCAGCAAATCCACATATGGATGGGATTGTTTTTTGTGAGACAGAGCTATCAAAAGCTTTCAGTGTGTGAAATGCCCTTGTTTTCGTGCTTGAAGCTGATCTTCCTCTAATATAGGCACTTGGACATGTACTAGGTTCGAGGGTGAGATGCCCATCCGTTCATTTGGTTGAGCACAATAAGAAGGTGGCCAAATAGAAGCAAATTGTCCTTGATTCATTCAACGAACGCTTGATCCCTCACATCACATAGAAGAAGACAGGGAAGAATTTGTATCATGCCTCAGTCACTCTGTATCAAAGTGTGAAATTTGAACATATCCCACTAGATGCTTTTGAAGAAAAAGCTCATTAGTAACCACATGAGCAATAGTAATACTATGGCAAGCTATCCAATGAAGATCACCAAGTTGAGAGATGAACTTATAAACATAAGAAACAAGGTTTATGAAGATGAGTTAGTTCAAATAACTGTAAATGGATTCTCAGTATCTTGACTTACATTTGCGCAAAGGAAAATGGGAACGTGTGAAGTTGTCCACTTTTGAAACATTGCGGGATGACTTTGTCCAGGAGAAGAATTTGTCAGTCAAAGTGGAAGAGACTCAAAATCTCCCACTCATTGGGAGGATGACTAAAGGAGGACCCAAGAAGGCTAAGCAAAAATAGGGTTTTTCATCTCATTCTGAGGAGGAGTCTATGATCCATGTGACATGTTTCAAATGTTGTAAGAAGGGACATTATGCAAGAAAATATACAAAAAAGGGAAGCAGCTATAAAAGCAGTTTGAGATGAGTGTTGAAGATGAAGTGGATGAGTTGGCATCCAAGCTAGAGACATCATTCTCCACAAGTTCTTGTTTCTCAACCAGTACCACTTTATTGTTGATCAGCATGTAGATAGTGGAGGATCAAAGCACATGACATTCAACTGTGAGATATCCATAATGTTTCAAGAGAAAAAGGAGACATGCAAGTGGAGTTGAGTGATAATGCTATCTATGTAATACTCGCACTTTTGATACCTAGAACAGTAATGTATATGTCTACATGATAAATGGCTAAAAGGCTGAACAATGGAATATGTAAAGTGGTACATTGAATCATAATACTAACACATCACAGACTACAGAAGGAGAAAGGAAAAAAAAAGGGGGGGCTATGATCCCACAAGAAGGGAACAAAAGGCGGCTAGCCAATTATTCTGTATTTTACCATTTTATTACTCCCATCGGTTCTTTAACCTTAACCTTATTAAACCTTGCTTTATGGTTATCCTAAGTCTGATTAACCTTGGAAATTTGGAATTGGTGGTTAAGAGAGAGACATGTACTTCTTATGAAAGCACATGGTATCTCATATGCATGCAAATATAATCCCCGATTTTTGAGCATGCAAAAGAGATGTTGACATCCATTCTTCTATGAGATTTTTCTCTCAATGCTTAAGTTGTTGTATTAATGCTAAAATAGAATTATGGAAATAGTTTTCATGAAACTATGTGGAAATTATGACAATGTGAAAGGGAAATGATTTTCATTGAATAAACATAATTACAATTGATAATCCTTGGAGTCCCAGAAGTGAGATTTCCTATCCGGTCAATGCTAGAGCACTGGAGGGAAATGGGATAACCTGAGGGACTGCATGACAAAGATAAGGATCCCATTCCTTGGGTTGTGCAACTTGATGGGAGAGGGATGGTAGATTGAGATATTTGTAAGAGTTTATAGACTAGGAAATCCTAGGAATTAGACTGTGTGATGGGAGAGAGCCAGAAATAGGTGATTTTATCCTTATGGATCCTTGGTCCAAACAATTAATTAATTTATATTAGTCAATGTCCTATGTCATATGACCCTATCCTTTAAAAAAGAGTGGTTAAAGGAAATTTATAATATCGACCACCTTTAAACTATAACCCAAGGCCACCATTTTAACAAAATACTCAAGGTTAGAGATTTATGAAGTTATGTGCTTCTTCTTGTTCTTGCTGCTAAGTGGAATTTGGTCTATTTTATTATCCTCTATTTAATCTATATGTTTTTCATTCTGCAACTCATTCCCTTGTTTCCTTAATATGGTTGATGTATCAATTTTTCTATATTGAAACCTTCAAATATTCACAACCTCTTTTAAATAGAGAAGAATCTGAAATTTTTTTTTTTTGATAAAACTGCTTACGAGTGCAGATTGGGGTTCCACTATAAGAATGAATGGAGTCCATTCACTGTGAGAAAACCATAATCACCTTTCCATAGAAACAAAACCCTGGCATGGTGCAGCAAAACCCTCAATAGCCAAGAAAGAAAAATGAAAAATAAAGGGAAAAGGGGTAGTCAATCCCATCATGTGAACAACCAAGAAATCAAGGCTGTTTGTTTTCACCAAGAGCATTCAGAATTTCAACTCCAATTTTTAATTTAAAATAATTTAAAATATCAAAATAATAATTTAATATGAAATAAATAATTAAGACAAAATGATAATTTTGTCTTAAATAAATGTCTTATACAATTCTTTTGGTGTAATAGTGGCTGTAGGTCACCTACCTCAACTTTCAACAAATTCTATCACCTAATTCCCCCAATAGTTTGGATGTGATTTTCTTCAAATGAATGAGATCTAATCACCCAAACGAATGAGGTCAGTGAGGTGATATTGTATGACTATAGCCAAGAGCAATCACCTAGGTGTTGTGGTTGACCTATCTAGTATGAAATATTCCCATCTCAATCGTCAGCTGATAGATATTGCAAAGGTGTAGAAGCTCTTTTTTACAATACATCAAAGAAATCAGCCACGAGATATTGTGGAGTTATAAAATAAAGTAAAGACAACCTAGCTCCAATACCATTAATCTATCAATTACAAGTTTCTTCACCTCCTTAATGACTTGGGTTAGAAGAAGATTATGGCTAGGAACAAAAGGGTTGTGTCCTTAACATATTTTCAACTTTGCAATTGAAAAAAACCATGATAATGTTTCTATGTGGTGACCATGAACAAAAGGGGCATGATAGATTTGATTCAACACCTAGTTTTTTAGAGTTTCCTTATGTATTTCTAGAAGAATTTGTTGGGCTCCAAACTACACATGATCTCAAGTTCACCATTGAACTCAATGTAGGATGATTCCTATCTCCAAGGTTCCTTATCAAACAATTTCACCCATGTTATATGAATTACGTATGCATCTATAATAAATGTTGAGTTTTGGACTTCAACCTAGACTAGTTCAGGCAGTGTGAAGAATCTGAATCCTTGGCAGAGTCATGTGAAGATAGCCTATTCCTTCTGTTTTGAATTTGGTCGAAGCGGATGTGCTCCTAAATGGGTTTTAACAATAGCTCCTAAAATGACTATGGCGGACAAAATCAGGATAACAATCTGAAAGACCACACAGTGGTGTTCCAGGAGCATTATACAATAGATTCACATAATTTTTTGCTAAGAGTGACCTTGTGAAAAATGGGTAACAATAAAAAAGGTTTGGGCTTGGAGTTAGCAAGAACTTCTGGAGAAGGGGAGTTGTAAAAATTATGGTCTTGCAACTTCACCTTACAACTTGCAAATGCTTTGAAAACTGAAGGGGATTTTTAAGGTAAAATATGTTCTTTAACATCGATATTGCGCATTCATCTTATGTAGTGGTAAGATGCTATAGAGAGAGTTGTGAACAAATTTTATGCCATTTGGAATTCAATCCCTCAGGATCAAAGATAGTGTTGTCGTGGTCTGCGCCTTTATACTGAATGCTGCACATGTTTTATCTTCTACAAATATGTGATTACAAGGAGGCTTCAAACCATGTGAATATCTTAGATGTTGCCTTGCAAGTTGATATGCAACAAATAGAACAAGTTCAGGAGTTGGGTGCAAAACTTATCAAAGAAGAGAGCATGTTATTGCAACCTGGTCTACAGCTAGTTCTGGTAGAGAATGCCTTCTATTTTCTAATGGGTGATACTCATGATCTATTTTTTTCCCCTTTCTTTTGCTGCAAAAATTTTCTGCTAATCAATCGTATATTTCTAAGTTTTGAAGAAGATATTTTTTCCTTTGATGGAAATAATGCATAGAATCCAACATACGGTCGTGGCTTGAGGCTTCTCACAAAGGTTTAATCCTTATCTTTCATACCTCCATTCACAAAAGTGGGTAGACTAATGCCATTCATTGTTGAAATGTGAAATGACAAAGATATAAAAGGTGCCAATCAAAAGTACACAAGGGCGAATTTAAAACCAAAACTATAAAAGTCAGAAAGGAGGCTCAAGATTTATTTTGGTTGCCCCAATTATTATAACCAAGAATTTGGCTCATTCATCAACTACCATCACTATTATGGTTACAAATTTCTTGTTTGTTTGGGGAAATGGCTATCCCCATGTATCCCAACCATGATAAAAATTAAATTGGGGAATAATTATTTAATGTTATTTCCAAAATAGCTTTTTGGGCTCCCACCCATGCATGATATCAAGTTCACCATTGAACTCAATGCAGGATCATTCCTATCTCCAAGGTTCCTTATCAAACGATTTCACCCATTATAATATATGTTGAGTTTTGGATTTCAACCTAGACTGATTCAAGGAGTGTGAAGAATCTGAATCCTTGGCATAGTCGTGTGATGGTTGAAGCAGAGTCATGTGATGGTGTGAGCCTATTCCCTCTATTTTTCATTTGGTTGAGGCAGATGCGCTGCTAAATGGGTTTTAACAATAGCTCCTAAAATGACTACGGCGGACATAATCAGGGTAACAATCTAAAAGACCACACAGTGTTGTTCGGGGAGCGTTATACAACAGATTCACAGAATTTTTAGCTGAGAGTGACCCTGTGAATTAACCCCTATATGCACCGTGATAAAGGAATCTAGCACATATGCCGCAAACTCTTAGGTCCCAAACTCAACACATTTTAGTAGTCATGTAACCGACTATAGCTAAGGAAACCCAATAAGAATAAGACTCCTAGCTCAGAACGATATAGATGGCCTGAGAACTGTATACAGACACCCCCCTTCCTGCTAAAAACATTCAGACCATTGTGAACGAGACAGGACTAAACTAGTTACCAGCGAGGCGTCCTTCGCTTATGTTACCTTGTATACGGGGCCAAATCCTCCATGTCCTAGCTTGTTATCATCATATAAGTTTTGAGTAGCAGCGAGTAATGTTCCTATTGTAAATATTATTGGTCGATCCTGTTCTATGAGTGTGTCGTCTTCAACTTTTTCATCATATGGATATCCTCTTCAGAATATGTCCGAGATCAGTCTTCTCCCGGTTGCAAACGCGCATATAATTAACACAAGAATCAAGACACTCACAACATCTAAAATTATGGGTATTTTGTTTGAGTGCTTGATCTGCCCACTATTGCTGGATGTGATCTGCTCCGGTTAGTGTATTCACTTGTCTTTCGGCAGTGGCTAATGAGACTGCAGTAATATTAAAGAAAATATATATTTCATAACAAACTATGCAGCTTTGACTCAAATAGTGAACTCCCAGACCGTATATCATTTGAGACAAATCTGCAGGTGTACCCCAAGCACATATTTTCATTTCAGATGCTGTTTCCCCTGATAAATTATTTAAGAGATGCTCAACAGACAACTAGAAGCCACTCGACATAAAGATACTCGTGTCCCTGCGGAAGCTCTCACTGAAATTCGACCCTAGATCTGTGTTTAGTATTCTTGTCAAATCATAGTATTCATAACGTAAGAAGCAGTGAAAAGGCCAGATATTATCACCAGGAACGTTTGAAAAACGTTCTTGAAGGTTATTCTTTGCCAGATCCCAGCAAGTGTAGCACTGGGCGACTGTTATGGCTTCCCTGCATTGGAGGAGACCATTTGATTCCTAGATTGAGTCCATTGATTCCGAGCATAAATAAAGAACCAATTGGATTTCTAAAATTTCCAGATCGTGACGAGTCACTATGCAGTCACATTTTCCAAGTGATTCCAAACCTTGCTGGTCAATCTGTAGGTTTACACAATTTACTGAAATGGAATTGAAACCTTATCAATAATTTCCACAGAATTCACCCAACCTAATGTAGCAAGGGTTAGAAAAATAGAAAATCACCGAACATCCAAAATGGTTGATTTCAAATCTCATTGGTCAATGTTACCAGGAGAGCTCCAATGGTCTATCTATAGAAGTTCACAATTTATTTAAGATAGCACAGGTAATGAAGTGAGGGTTTGCAGCGCAGGAAATTTCCAAATGTCCAGAGGTTTTCTTTCAAATTGCGTTCGGGTTTTTTTAGATAACATGAATTTGATTTAACATTTTGGCATTTGTCACATAGGTTTTGTTCGAGATAAACATTCAGAATATATGATTTATTAAGTAGATCTATGTGGCAATTTTGATGAATTCCTGCGATCTGGATTGAGTAATGAGAAAAGGCATTTGAAAACTTGTGGAAAGAGGCAAGAGATATGAATATATTTACCTGCTCATGTCAAGTAAACTCCGGGCCACCTGAAGCTTTGAAGAAATCGATCCAGCCATTGTTGTCAAGCATATCCAAGATGATCATCCTGCCATGTTTCGAGCCTCTGACTAGTCTTTCCTTCTGCAAACCCTTGAACCGGCTTGAACCAAGGTTCGAATTGACTATTTTCAATGCTTTGTGGGCAGTAAGGAACAGAGGATGCAACGGACGCACTATTCTATACCGGGATGGGACGAGCTATTCCAGAGAATAAATTACATAAGTCACTGATATATACATAATAATAAAATATCTCCTTCTGAAGAGAAAAAATCAGTATCCATAAAAGTTTACGTGGGAATATTTTAAGAGTGAGGTGATTTTTATCACCAATTTTGTTTGCCTTTTCATTATTTAGTTGGAGTTATTTTTACTTTTCAAGATCTTAAAAGATCATTATAGGAAATTATTTTAATAAAGAAAGCTTAAGTCTTAAGTTAGATGTTACATTTTGATAAATACACAATAATATTATGAGAAATTTATTTAAGTCTACTCAAATCATTTTGGAACTTTTTCAAAATGAAACTTTCAAAAGCAAGGAAAAAATTATTTCGTCATAGAAAAAGTGAAAGTGTTTTTATGGATATTCTTAGTCCTCATGTTGTCTATACATCTAATTATTTTGGAAGAACTCCAATATCTATCCCAATTTGAAGGAATAATTTCAACAAGGACATTGATGTGAACCTTGAGAACTAAATCCAAGAATTGGTATTTTCTTAATATGATAGGGAAATTCATCTTCTCTTATGATGTACCCACCCCACTAAGTGGTATTAAGGAGATGATTTAATGTATTTTTTCCTCTTTAAGTACTATTATAGGGTCTCTTTTGAGCTTGTATATGTATTCTGCTCAACAATAAATTTCCAACCATTGCATTCTTGCTTAATTATGGGTCATGCATAGAAATATATGACCTTCTAAACATTTCTTCAAGTTCTCTTTTCCTCAACCACACTAGCAATCATACTAGTGATGTGGCAACAAGTTCACCCATCATCTGTATTATGAAATATCACAACTAAAATAATTCACCCTTGGGTTCACACTTGTTGAGACATTCATCTCTGCTTAACCACTTATTGGGTTTGTTCTTTTCTTAATATGATAGGCAAAATCATCTTCTCTTATCATGTACACAACCCCCTAAGTGGTATTAAGGAGGTGAGTTAATGTATTTTCTTCCTCTATATGTACTATTATAGGGTCTTTTTTGAGCTTGTTTATGTGTTTTTCTCAATAATAACTTTCCAACCATTATAATAGGGCTTAATTATGAGACATTCGTAGAAATATATGACCCTCTAAATATTTCTTCAAGATCTCTTTTCCTCAACCACATCAACGTTCACAATGGTGATGTGGTAGCAAGTTCACTAGTCATCTATACTATTCCATGTCACAACTAGTATGATTCACCGTTGGGTTTACATTTGTTGAGACATTCATCTTTTCTTAACTTCTTATTGGGTTATAATGCTACTAGTCTACAATTCTATCACATTCTCACCAATTTTCTCATCATGCCAAGCCTTTTAAACCATGTGACATAGTGCACATGAACATTTTATCTATGCAATACATCACATAGAGGAAAATGTTATCGTATACAATAGCACATCACACAAATTATCTTTGTACGTATCCTACTTTTCCCTATGTCTTCTATGTCCCCCACCTCTTCTTCCTTGCTCTTTTCTTCCTCTATCCCTTATCTTTTCCTTTATTTTTCTTTCTCTCTTTCTTCATTGCATGATGAAACTATTTTATTTTGTGGCAACCCCCTTTCCTCATATTTATCACATCTATAAAGACTATAGACATGCAAAAACCAACCAATATGTGACATGTGCTAACCTAAAAGTTTACAAGAGGTGCAACAACCAATTAGAGCATGCCACATGTCCTCCTCAAAGTTTCCAATGATACGACAATGTGGCACATGTCACAGGACAAAGATTTCCCAACTCATAATATTCCAACGAGGGTTTACCACATGTCCCTTCAAAATTTCATGGCCTCTATAATATCACACGATTTTTTTGTGCAATACAGGCTATATCACATAAAAATAATTCTATGGAATACATCAAAAACATCAAAAACTTGAAAACCATCCAATTTTTTACAAACTTGTGCCTAACTATTTTCCATAGGGTGAGACACTTCTCTATGACCCTTAGGCTTCTATAAAACTCAAGAAAACCACATGAATACTTAAAAAATAATTGTTTTATGTGTTCATAAGCTTAGTTTTTCAAGGGAATAACTTAGTTTTTCAAGGTATTCATACCTAGGTCCCATCCCAGAGGAAGCATGATGGATGCACTCAATGATGTGTGATGTTCACCTATAAAAATTGGGTTGGAAACAAATCAATTTTTGACATGTTCAAACTTTAGAGATTAAAACTCACTTTTGAGTAATTTTGAATTTTGTGAGGCCTTAAGGATGATAAACATGGATGAAACAAGGGAAGGAAATCACCCAAAGCCTTCAATGTAGATCTCACATCACCTTTTCCTCTTGGAAGAATGTTTTGGGACATTTTTCCTTACCAAAATTTCAGTGATGATTATCTTAAAAAACAAGCATCAATAGTTCTTGACTATTTGTAATACAATTAACAAAATAAAATATTTTTTTATTATGACCAAAAAACAACCATTTCATTGGACTTTCGACATTTGTTGATTAGAGAGACGTTGTCCAACTAGAAAAATATTGACTTCATCAAACATCAATATTATGATAAATAGATAATTTACTTGGTCAAACATTGGATATATGAGGAACCTTTAATTTTCCTCGCATATCTGATGAACAAAATTATCATTGGATATTCGACTAACATATCATCAGATATTCGACAATAATTGTGTTTATCGGATATCCGACAAATGTCGAGGATTTAAAAAAAAAACTAAAAATATTTGCAAGAAAAATCTGATAGTACGACTGATCTATTGGAGTACGACCTCATATTTTTGGTCCATATGTACTAGTGGGGGTTATGGGTTAGGGGTTAAGGCTTAGGGGGTTCGTGGATTTTAAGTTAGGAGTTAGAGGCTTAAGGTTTAATGGGTCAAGGGATTAATGGGTTATGAGTTATGAATGTATGTGTTAAGGGATTATGGCTTGGGGTTAAGGGGATAGGGAATTTAGTGGCTATGGGTTAAGGGCTTATGGGTTGTGATAATGGGGCCCCTAATCCCCTTATCACCCCTTGAAAGAAAATACATGGAGGATATTTGGTAGAATTGTGATTGTCCATAAAATATGGATCAAGTTTGAGGACCTTGTGGCTCTTTTCCTTGAACCCTAGTAGTGCGTGGAGGTTATTTTTGAAGGGGTTAGTGAACAAAAACTTAATGTGACAAAGAAGGTTAGTGTTGGAGCACCTACAATTTGGGAGAAAGGCTTAGGGGTTCTAGAAGTTAAGGGGTGTAAAAATTCCTTGAAATCTTGCAATTGCTTGAATGAACAAATCTGAAACTGTTTTTGTTACACCAAGGCACAAGATTTCTCTACGATATATAAGCAGCGGAATAGAAACAAATATAACGAAACACAATCACACATAATAACACATTATTTTTCTAGGGAACTCAACAGGGAAAACCCTCTACATGTTGTAGATTTTATTGGTGAAAATTAAGCAAATAGAATAATTTACTAGGAAAATGGTTCCAATAGAGTATAAGGTTGTTCTCTCTACTAATACTTAGCTTGAAACCTCCCTACAAGAACTCAACTCAACCCATATTTCTTTGTGTTTAAGTCTCTTATTTCCTAGCGCTAGACAAGCCCCTATTATTTGGGAATTAAATCCTAATTTTTAGTGCGGTTCTAGAACGAAAAATCTGTCTATGATCTGCGTAGAGGATCCTCCTTGATACATTGTTCCTACAAATAGGTCTCTACCTAGAACTTAGTCATGTTCCTTGCCCTCACACCTATCTGCTTCATTAATCCTGAAGCTAAGTGCTTGAGGTATGCCTTACCTTCGTTTAATATGACTTCATATCCCTTGTCCTCAAGGGTTGCTACTGAAACAAGGTTCTTCTTCAGTCCTAGAACATAAAGAACATCTCTAAGATGGAGAGAGCTTCTAGACTCCCTATCAAATATGATAGCACCAACCCCTTGGTTGTGTACTTTCCATTATCTCCTAGCTCAATATGAACCTCCATGTTCTTCTCCTCCAACTCACTGAAATATTACTCCTTTCTCCCATTCATGTGGAAGGAGGCTCCATAATAAATATACCATGTGTTTCTCCCTACTAAGCTTTCAATGCAAGCTATCAATGATAAATATTTCTCAAACTGAGAAGCAAACCCATCTACCTCAATTGATGCAACCACATGAATCTTACTGTACCTCTTATTCTAATTAGGACACTTAGTAGCATAGTGTCCAAACTCATGGAAATGAAAGCACATGATCTTACTTAGATCTTTCTTCTTTTCCTCTCCCTTCTGACTAGACTCGGTCTTCCCTTTTCCCATATTTCCCTTGGCCTTGTCTGTAAGAAAAATATTATTCTTATCCTCATTCTTTGTTGATATACCATCTCAAGTTCCTATCCAGATCTTCTCATGAAGATATTAAATCCATAACCTTTCCCAACTACATGCTAGAAACCATACCAAGACTTGTGAAGTCCTAGTAAAGCAAAACTCACAAGGTCCTGCTCAGGTACAGTGACACCCACACCACCTAGCTCATCTCTAACTCGAGTGAACTTCATAAAATATCTGATGATGGGCTATACTTGTCTCATATGGATACTCCTTAGCTTCTCCTTAAGAGAAAACTTCTTAGAATCATTGATACTCTGATATAGATCTAAAATAGTTTAACATCTCAAAAGTTGTCTTCTTCTCGTGGATATGAGTAACTATATGACCTTTTTCCCCTTATAGTATAATCTTCCTAGCCTTTATATCATTCTTATTATGTTGGGTCATGAACTGATCTCCACATTGGTCATTATACTAATCATTGCTCTGATATCAGATAGAAATTCCTTGAAATACTACAACTGCTTGAATGAACGAATTCAAAACTAATTTCATTGCACCAAGACACAAGATTTCTCTACAATAGATAAGCATTGGAATAGAAACAAATATAAAGAAACATAGTCACACATAACAACATGATATTTTTCTAGGGAACCCAACTGGGAAAACTCTCTTCTTGTTCTATATTTTTTTTGACATAAATTGAGAAAATATAATTATTTACAAGTCCAAATATTTCAACAAAAAACAAGTTTGTTCTCTCTTTTAATACTTATATCGAAACCTCCCTGCAAGAACTTGACCCAACCCATATATCCTTGCGCTGAAGTCTCTTATTTCCTAGCGAAAATTATCTTTGTTATCTGAATACAGTCTCCTCCTTGATATGTTATTTCTACGAAAAGATCTCACACAAACTCGTTCTCACAATTATGATACCATGATTTTCCATTATGTTCCTTTTAAGCCTTTCGACTCATGTTATAACTGGCAAGTTAAGCTTTAGAACTCAAACTTGTGATTGATTTGTTAACTAAGTACGACTGACTCTTTTAACTCATCCTTGACTCAATTAGACATTGAGTCTCTCACTCATATTTTTCCAAATATAAACTCGCACTTGGAGAACAAAAAAATTGAGCCTCTAATTTCTTCACATGAGTTAACTACTCCATGAACTTATCCTCCAACTCATGTGTGCTAAAGAAGGATTGATGAAGATCTTTCTTGGCTAAGGCATAAGTCAAGAAGACCTTTCTCGCTACTATTTTCAATAAGGGGATTAGGGGTTAGGGGGTTGAGTTCTAGGGAGTTTAGGGGTTATAGGTTAATGGCTTAGTGGTTAAGGGTTAAGAACCAAGGGCTTATGGGTCAAGGGATTTATGCAAGGACTTGATTGCGTTCCCAAGTCGTGAAAAAATGTAAGGCTAGTTGTCAGAACATGAGTGCCAAGGCATGCTAGGGAATGCTAACATGTTCTAGATAGCGTGAAGGCATGTCAAACATGCTAATGTGTGCCAAGTGCTAAGGCATGCCAAGATGTGCAAGGGTGTGACAATGCGTGCCAGGGACTATCAAGGAAAAAAAGGGCGAAACAAGTTAAACTACAAGGAAATGAACACATAAGAGTGTTAATAAGTCATCATTTTACCTTCCCACACGTAAGTGATTCAAGTCGGCATTCTAGGTGGAACTGTCGACCTGCAGCACACCACAGGGGGTAACCCTGTAGTCTAAATTATTTTATTTTCAATAAACAAATAAAATGACGCCAGATATAGATAATCAATCATTGTAATAGGTGGTGATATTCATAGAAGGGAGCAACACATTTAATGTTTCATAATTTCTGAATCATATTCCTTGCGAGCAAAACAATAGTGATAAACCCTAACAAGGATAATAGAAATCATATAAAAGAACAAAATAAACAAGGAAAAGAAAATAAAAACATCAACTTAAGAACTATCCTCAAGTTAAACAGGAACATGTGCAACAAGTGCAGGCATCTTCATTTTACTCTATACTGTAAATGAAAACAACAAATATTAAATATCGTGACTAAGATTCATAACAAGAGAGTAAAACTTTATAATCTAGAGAACATAACACACCTTAAAATAAAATAGATATAGCAACACCACAAGAGAAACATACAGAATTGCAATCACTGATAAAACATGAATTATTGTTAAACAAAATATAGATATTTAGTTATCAATAATTCAAGAATAATCATTCAACAATTATGTTAATAATATAGATATCGGAACACAAAAACCAAATAAGTTATTACTTAAGTGAAAGCAAGCCTCGGATTTAATTCGTTGTGACTACAAATCGAAATAGCAGGAAGAAAAAATAGAACTAATAAAAATTACGAGTTCAGGATTTCAGTACTGACAATGAAAACGTTGTATCATGTATAGTCAGTTTCAATATTTCATAAAGTTTTTTCCAGTTCTGCCAACAACCCCCCATGACGAGAAACACAATTTTAAATAATAGTTTTCAAAATAATTGTTTAAGTAATTTTTTCTCTTGTAACCAATTGAAATTGAAATTAAAATAAATAAAAGTAAAGTAAATCTTGGAAATGAAATGATTAAGCATTGTGCCACCTTTGCAGATTTGATGACTTAGTCCTTTTAGTTAGCCCCGTTGGAGAGAGTGTGTGCACCCACGTATCCTGAAATTTAGTGCCTGAGTTGTGATGAGGGGAATTTCATTCTAGTCTTCTAGTTTATCTATGACAGACTACATTGGTGGGACCGATTCAGTGACCCATGATGTATAAGCGAACTGTTGGATTGTTGCATTGAATTTAAAATAATTTTTCAATTTGACTAACTTGTCCCATTCAGTGGCAACTAACTAGGGCACGTTCTTGTATTTGGCAATTGCCACCACTAAAAATGACCTTATTTGATTCTTGGTGGTGGGGAGATTCTGTATGATATTGTTTACCCCGGCCAAAATAGTAATGTACTTGCAAAGTGAATTGACAACCGTAGAAGAAGAAACTAATTCTTCCCCTAACATGGCTAGACAACCCATATCATGTTTCGTTGCTTTCAATTTATTAGAGATCCTCTGCTAGGAAATTGTCCAATTTTCCTCGTTCTAAAATGAAGGCACACTGAATCTTCCTAAATAATTCCACTCGGTTCTGAAGTCATTTATATCTTTGATAACTCTGTCGAATTCATCCCGCATTTCCTACATAGCGACTTGCTTCTCCTTTAGCATACACAAAGAGAAAACACATTCATCTCTAGGAGGTAGCTCTAGTTCTACTAAAGTGCCATCTTCCAATGTATTGAAAATATCTATGATGGCATAGAGGTCTTCCAAAATTTTATCTAAAGTCTCAAATGTATAATTTTCCTCCAGACTCGTGCTTTGTATTAGAGCCTTTTTTCATTACGAGAGAATTCTCACATATGGCCCAACCGTAGTGATTTTTTGCCAAACCTCTCTCTAGATTTGTCCTTTAGCCTACATTAGTACCTCCTTTCCTATCACCATGACATGAGAAAATTATTCTAGGTTTTTTACCTCATTATTTTTATCCTTTAGAGCATCTTGAATATACTCAATTTCGATTTTCTTTTTCCCCACGACGATGTCAATTCTGTGGTCAACTCTTGCGATTTCTTCTTTGGCTAACTACAACTCTTGTTCTAACAGAGTAACATTCTTGCGTAATAACTTGGGATCTTCTAACTCAGTTGTCTAGACCGAACTAAGAGCCTTTTCAATTTAAGTCTTATACTTTTCCAAGATTTTTAGGTGTTGCCCCTCTTTTTCATGAGATTCTGCTCTGACAGCCTCTAGCTGCTTGAGATCACTATGTCACTCTTCTTCCTTGATCTGCATAGCAGATTCTATTTTCTAAAGATGAATTTAGACCTCCTCTTTCTTCTCAAAATATTGTATCAGAACATGAGGGTCATGGTCTAAGATCTTCAAGATTTCTTGGAGCTCTTTAACCTCTTTTTGTTTCTTTTCCAGTAATTTCTTCAGAGGAGCAGTATATTTAAGGTGTCCAAACTGTCGCACGACAATCTCCTCCAATTCTTTGATCTGATTGGTCTTGGTGCACAAGGCCATACGAGCTATGTTCAATTTCTTAGAGAGCTTATCGATCATGGCATGCATCTTCTTGTTCCCTGATATGGAGTCGAATAACCTTCGTGCTACAATTTCACCTGCTTGTTGATGTAAATTTATCATGTCCATGTCTGACACTCTGCCCAGGTTTTTCGCCGGGGAAGAGGTCCCAGATCCAACCATCTGTTGGTTTTCCCCTATCTCGGGCTGAACCACTGTAATATTTAAGACGTTTGTCTCGAAGTCAGTCGTCAAGATAAAAATACGTTTTCTTATGGGTAACACGTCTTTGAGTGTTGAGGTGCATGTTGATTGGGATTGTTTTGGGACTATAGTCAGTTCTTCATTGGACATAATTATTTCCTTATGCTCTATAAAAGAATGTTTAATGTCCAGAGCTTGAGTCCTAGAGTATCTGGGCTCGATTCTATTTAAGGTTTGCCTAATATCTACATCCAACAGATTGATTTGTTGATCGAACACATCTGCATCTATATCAATTTATTTTGGTTTGACTCGCCAAATTATGTCAAGATGAGCTAGACCGTCATATTTTCGTTTACTTGCAGCAATAGTAGAGCAAGAAATTATGGGTTCAGTCTCTCCTGCATGCACCTAAATTTGGGAGTGACTGGAGTCAACTCGGGTGATTGTTTATGTCATCCTTGTAGATGGTGCTGACTGTAAGTCCTCTTCTACTAGAACTGCCAATCTTGTTGTTTCCTTCATCATAAGGCCTCCTTAAATAGATTTTCCTAGAGCTCATAGGAACCCTCTAGAACTTATGTGGGTTTTATCCACTTAGACCTTAGGAAATATTAATTTTCCTTTTTAATATTATATTAGATTTCAAACCCCATCTTGGGTCCAAAATCCCTTTGTTTGGCTTCTTTGCCCACAAATATTTTTGTCACCAAACTCACACAAAGCCATCTCAATAGGCTTGTGGAGTACCTCCCAAGCTACAAAACTCAACAACATAGTCTAGTTGTAGTAATCGTAACTTGGTCAAGCTCTTGGAGTCAAGTGAGGGCTTGGTTGGGTTCCCAGGTTGCAAATTAAGTAAAGATAGTTGTGAGGGCACGATAACTATGGAGGGTTAGGGCATGCAAAATAATTAAAAGGCATGCTAACAGATGTCGGACAAGGTCAATGCATGTTGAAGAGTGTCTGGGTGTGTCGGGGCATATCAAAAGATAACTAGGTCAAAATGCATGGAAAGGAACGAATAAGAGTGTGTGAAAAGGAGTGGCAATGAATTTGAGTGTGCTAAGGAGAAGTTAAGAATAGGATTTACAGGAGGAAAGCATATGATTGTTATACGGGGTTCGACATAGCAGTTTTAGACAAAGGGAGATCACTTTGTTCTAGGCACAACATTGATTTTCCTTTAGCTATTTTTTTATATGAGATGTGGCACACTTTGGCTACATGCTCATGTTTTAAAATATTATAGATAATTTCATATTGTACATTTTTGTGTATAAGTTTTGGGGCACTCAGCTTGTGTCAACTTATATCCTGTGTGCCTTATGCATCTTGTGGTTCTTGCATACTCTCAGTTAATGTTCTACTATTTATATGAACTGAACATACAAGTGAAATATTTCATGTGTAAGCTATGTTGCATATTTTTTTTATGGCCATGGCTAGATCATGTGATCCTTCTCTTGGTAACTAGTGAAGAGGAACAAGTTAAGCTTGGACATGCATGGCATAAGATGAGCAATAGTTAGTTCTTAGGTGAACAAGGCACAATCTACTTGTAGTAGGTGCAATTGGTCAAGTTGTTGCGGTTGAAGCAGGCCAATATTGTCACATGAACTATAGTAGCCAAGGACGTGATTGGGTTCGCAAGTCGTGAAAAAATGTAAATTAAAGCTGTGAGGACATGATTTCTAAGACATGCTAGGGAATGCTAATATGTGCCAGATAATGCGAAGGCATGTCAAACATACTAAGATGTGCTAAGTGATAAGGCATGCGAATATGTGCAAGGGTGTGTCAATGTGTGCCAGGGACTGTTAAGGAAAAAAGGGGAGAAAAAATTTAAAATACAAGGAAATGAACACATAAGAGGGTAAATAAGTCATCAATTTACCTTTTCCAAGAGGGGAATGCTAAGCACACCCAGAGATAGGTTCCAAGTGCAAATTCTTAGTGCATTCTAAGTGCCAAGTCTTCCTTTGTTGTTTCTCATCTACTTTCCAACAATTGATCTCAAATGAATTTAATATTAAACCATGCCAAATCATACCAAGGCATCTCAATGTATTCCATACATGCTAAGACTTTCCAAGCACCAACACATGCCAAGTGCCAATATGTGTCAAGGAGTGTTATGCATGTTATGAAGTGGAAGGGCATGTTCAAGAGTGCTAAGGTGTGCTAGAGAGTGCTAATGCATGTTGAGGAGTGTTAAAGAGTACTAGGATAAAACAATAAGGGAGCGCTAGGTAAAAATCCATGGAAGTTAATGGATATGATGAATGTGTGCCAAGGAATAGTGTTAATGAGTGCTATATGTCATGCCAAGGATGGAGTGAGAAGGTATACTAAGCATTGGTAAGGCATGTTAGGGAATATCAAGGCATGTTAAGAATTCCCAAAGTGTGCTTGGGAGTTCCAGGGTGTGCTAATTATATGTGCCAATTAATAGTTCCTAGATATGCCAATGCATGCTAGGTGCTAAGGATGTGCAGGGTGCCAGGATATGTCAATATGTGCAAGAAGTGTCAAGGCAATAAAAGGAAGAACGAATAAGAGGGTTAATAATTCGGGACTTTATATTTTTTCAAAAGGGGCATTCTAGGCACACTAATAATAGGTCCCAATACATGCCAAGTGGCATTGTGTGCCAAGTGCTAATGTATGTCAATGCATTTAACCAAGGTGTTCCGAGGCATGATAGGGACTAAATGCATGTCAACACATGCTAGGAGAGTTCCATGTTGTGCTAGAGCATGCCACCATGTGTTTGGGTGTCAGTGTCATGAAAATATGTTCCAAGACATGTGAGGTGCTAAGAAATGTTAGTATGTGCCAAAGCATTAATTTAAGGTGTGCCTGGATTTTTGAGGAGTGTTAGGTCTTTCTCATTAACAGAATTGTCAGAGCATGATTATGTATTAAATAATATATTTCCTACACATACTAGAGGAACTTTATCTAAAGGAAATTTTCTAGATAATAAACTTAATAGATATGAATCATGTGTTGACTCATAGGAAAAATATATTTGACTAGTCATTACATGATGGAAATGATACACACTAATTACTTCTTAAAAAATTCACTGACTCTAACCACTATGACCTTGGAAATATTATAAAAAATACTCCATAACAATGGTCTTAAATCGTTATCTTTTGACAAAAAAATACTAACATGCACATAGCGTCATGAAAAACTCATTGGAATGATCAACGATGACGAACATTTTTTGACCGTCACCAAAAGTAACAAAAAGAGCGTTGGCGAGGGCCATTAAAATTTCATCACTAGAAGTGTCACCAAAGAAAGAATTAGTGATGGGCCTTTAACAACCCTCACCAAAAGTGTCATTGAAAATAGCTTTGGTGACGGACCTTAAAGGACCGTCACTATATACACTTACATCGATGGTTTTTTAAGGACCGTCACCATATGTGACATTGGTGACAGACCTTAAAGGTCCATCACAAGCATGACCCTCACCAATGTCCTTTTTTCTTGTAGTGTGTGGATTTGACATAAGAACTCAATATTATTAACTAACCAGTCATCGAGCCTTGGGTCCAGTCCCAACAAAAGTCAGAGAAATGCTTCGAGCCTGTTTGACTGTTAGCTTAGAATACTAAATACTTATAGGGGAGGGGAAATTAGTGATTTTTTTACCGATGATGATTTATTACATTCTTCCTCCACTGCTTTCTACCTACCCAGCTTCATTCTAACATTTTTTATTCATTTTTTGCAGGTGCATTTAGGCTTGAAACCTTAAAACATTTATTCTTTAAAATCATAAACTATCTAAATCTACCTTATTTCATCCAAGGGATCAGATTAAAATATTGGGCTCCTCGTTATTCTCTACCTATATACTGATTTATCAAGATTAAACTGTCTGATAAATCTTTATTCACTATCTAGAACATGAAATTGAAAACATGAAAAGTTAAGTTTAAACAGTTTAACTCATCATGGATTATGGCATTTAATGACACTCTGCACATAATCATTATTCTTGCAGTAAAAGTAAAAAGTAGTGGCATTTGGACTTGTTCACTTTCAGGTCTTATTTTATATCTTTTTTCTTTTGGGGTCTATCTTTTTCTAAGTCCTTTGATCTTTATTTTAGGAGTTTTTACCATTTTTTTTCATTTTTTATTATTTTTAATTTTTTCCAAAATATGGGAAAATAACTTACAAAAAGCAAGGTATGTACATATTTACAAGACCATCAAATTCAATTCAAAATTTTATGAACCCTATTATTATAGGACCCTAACAGTGGCTCCAAATGGGGATGGCATTTCCTGGTGAAATGTCAAGAACTTTGAGACCCAGTAGCCTTTGAATTTTGATTATGATGTTCTTGTGAGTGTCTCTTGCTTTATGTAATAACTCATATTTATGACAATTTACCCTTCAAAGCTTAGGGCCTTCTCTCCGGGCTTCAACTTTGTAAGGAAAACAGCCAATCCAATCTAAACTCTGCAATATATATGTACAATGATCAAAGTGAATAAAAACTAACTATTTTTTAACTCAGGGGAGTAGTAGTGCTTCAAAATTCTACCATTAACTGGTCCTTATTTTAGATTTGTTCCATCCAATTATTTCAAAAAGAAAGCATTATTTCCTCTATATCCATAAATTACATAAGTTCCTTTCCATAGGAAATTGAATTTCCCATGTTTACCTTTGTATTCTCTCCTATAATCCCACTTTAACACTTGGTATCCAATGTGAAAGTCATCCTCTTTGGTCTTTTTATCATATATTTTCTTGATCTTATCCTGGATAACTTGGGATTTAACATAAAATTCTTCCCTTGTTTGTTGCAAGTGAATAGTCTGATTAATCCTTCTCTGAATATAATTAGTTTCAACCTGTAATTCTTGGATAATTTTCATCACTCGCACTCCTAAGGAGGATGGAAAACCAACATCCATTCCATAAACAAGTTGGTAAGGAGATGTACCAATGGACCTTTTAGTTGTAAGTCTATCTTCTCATAGGGCATTGACTAAATTTCTATTCCAAGATTTCTTGTTATCTTCCAGTACCTTTTTAATGATATTTACAATAATTTTGTTTGAGGATCCAGCTAGGCCATTACCCCGAGGGTAATATCCAGTAGAGTGGCCTAGGGTAATATACCCTGAAGACAAAATTATGAATATGGATCCCATTGAAGACAGAGCCCCCATTAGAGTGCTGCGCTGTTGGATGGAAGGAGAGGGGCTGCGCTCGTTGTGGGATATCTCACTGTGGAGCGATTCTGATTGGGCAGGCTAGAAACGTATTTCCATGCCGAATCACCTGCATAATGAATGGTCCACGCTGCTTGTTCTCCTTCATGGTTTGGCGCCTTCGCACATAAGGAAAATAGATTTGAGAGGATGGGGGCCGAATATTAGAGGGTACGCTGTCTCCATGGGATATGCTAAGCTGTGAGAGAGACCTTTCGTTCCCACTGCTCCAGCACCTTGGCATGGTGTTTGGCATTTTCCTTCGTGGCCCAAAGTTGACTTCTTTGCTTGGCTTCTATGTCATGGAAAAATCCTCACGTATGACATCTTGCAGAAGAAAGGGTTCCACGGCCCCTCCAAATGTTCACTGTGTAATGAAAATGTAGAGAGTGCTATCCACTTAATGCTTGAATGTAGTTTCTCTATGCAGATTTGGTCCACCTTCATTCATGGATCCCAGCATTTCGCTCCCTTGGTCCACTGCTGATCTATTTTCTAAATGGGCGAACAGGTATCCTGGTCCTCCTCCCAAAAACCAGATAATCAAAGCTGCATGGTCTGTCCTACCAAAGGTAATTTGCTGGCAGATCTGGCTTGAACGAAATAGAAGAATCTTCAGAAATACTGAACAAAATCACAAGGAATTAGAAATCAAGATTAAATGTCACCTAAAAGAGTGCTTGATTGATTTAAATGATGATTCTAATCTCAGCCAACAGGACATTGCTTAGGGTTCTTTTCTTGATTTGCAATTTCAAACAACAGTTAGGAATGTCCCTCCTCCCAAAGACTGGCAAATAAGAAAATGTGAAACAGACTTTCAAGACTATATTACATCACATTCAAGACACTCCCTCTTTTTTTATGGGGCAGCAAAGGGAAATCCGGGCAAAGCTGGTGTAGGAGGCGTTGTTGTAAACCCAGTTGGGGAAAAAATTCATTCTTTTGCTTGGGGGCTAGGTCTTTCAACCAGCATTCAAGCTGAGGCTTTGGCTCTCTTTCAAGGTCTCAAGCTTCTCAAAGATTTAAACATAAGTGAAGCAAATGTTATTGGTGATTCCCATATCATCATAAATGCAATGGTCTCCAACTCTCCAGCTTTGGACCTCAAACTTGCAAGGCTGATAGCCAGAATTAAGTGCTTGGAAAATGCTTTTCAGAAGCTACATTATTTTCATGTGCTAAGAACTCATAATAAAGAGGTGGACTTGGAAGCCAACAAAGCTTCCCTCCTCTCTGCTGGGGTCAAGATGAAAGATGAAGAAGAATCATCGGAATCCATTCCATAAGCTGATTTGTTGTCATGTATTATTGCTTACTCTTAAATCAATTTGTATGTATCTTTAAGTTGGGGAAAATCTCTGAAATTGAATCTATAGTTACCTCATCAAGGAGGAAGTCTCCAAGCTTTTGCTGCATGCTCAACCTTAGCGGTGAGGTGCAACAGGATTTAGACATCCTCAATGTAACCATATTTTCGGCATTCAGGCCAAGTTTAATATAATACTCCATAACCGTTACTGTAAAAATATATATATATATATGGTATTTCTGGCAAAAGGCAATCATATTTTTGGATTTGAATGTTGCTGCATTATCAGTAATAATGTTTTGTGGACATCCAAATCTTGAAAGAATGTTATTTTATAGGAAGGCTATAATGACTTTGTCAGTGGCTTGTCTGGAGGGTATGGCTTCGATCCACTTTGTGAAATAATCAGTGGTAGTTAAAAGCCACTTATGTTGGCCTGAATATGGAGGGTGAATTTCACCAATGAAGTCTAAACCCCATTTTTGAAATGGAATTTTAGTTGAAATAGGCTTTAAAGGTAGGGGTAACAATTTTTTCTTGCCTTAAAAAATTTGGCACTTATGACAACAAGTCACAAATTTTTTAACATCAGTGAACAAAGTAGGCCAGTAGAAAACAACTCTAAGGATCTTGTCAGCAGTATTTTTCCAATATAAATTCCCTCCACAATCACCTGCATGAAATTCTTCAAGTATTTTATCAACTTCTTCCTTTAGTAAACAATTCAGTAAGATCCCACTATGATCTCTCCAAAAGAGTACATTATCTAAGATATAAAATCTTACTGCTTTAAGTTTTAGAAATCTAGCTTTAGTACTTAACGATCCAGGAGGAGCTTGTAAGTTTGATAGTACAAAAATGATATCTAAGTACCAAGGTGAATCTGAGAAGGCTTCACTAATCGTTGGAGTCACCATCTCTTCCTGGTCATCAACATGAACAATAAAATTTATATCTAAGGCATTACAATTAGATTCAGCCATAAGTCTAGCTAATCCTTGACCTTTGATGATTTTTGTGGGTTTAATTTCTATGTCATATTCTAGGATAGTGGAAATCCACTTACCTCTTCTTCCATCAAGACCATCCTGAGTAAGAATGTCTTTTACTACAGAATTAGGGACATAGGCAATTATGTGTGAATAGACAATATAAACTCTGAAGTCTTTTATAGCTTTTACCAAAGCTAAGGCATGTTTTTCCATTATGTTATACTTTAAAGGGGCATCTATAAGATTTTTAGTGAAGAAAGCTATGGGTTTTTCAAATCCTTGGTCATTCTTATGCAGTAAAACTACAGCAATGGTATTTTCTGAATAAAATGAAAAAATTATGAAATATTTCTTAAAATCAAGACTTATTAGGACTGGAGTTTTGGTTAAGGCTAGTTTGATGGATTATAATGATTTTTTAGCCTCAACAGTCCATTTAATAACTGAATATTTTTGAGCATGTTATTCAATTCTCTAATTATCTCAGCTAAGTTAGATATGAATCTTCTTAAAAAAATTATCTTACCTAAGAAAGCTTGTAACTCTTTGATATTTCTAGGTGGACTGATGTTAAGAATTGCTTCTATCCTAGCAGGATCTATTGTAATTCCTTCTTTTGATATTATATGTCCAAGTAACTTGCCTTCTTCTAATCCAAATATACTTTTCTTGGGATTTAAAGAGATGCCAAATTTCCTGTATTTAATGAAAACTTGTCTCAGATGATCCAAATGTTCATTATCAGTTTTGGAAAAAACAGTGATATCATCTAAATAAATTACCAAGAAATCATGTATTTCCTTTGCAAAGGCTATGTCCATAGCCCTTTGAAAGGTCACCCCTGCATTCATTATACCAAAAGGCATTTTTACATACATAAAAGTGCCCCAAGGAGTGGTGAAAGTTGTTTTGGCCTGATCTTCTTCTTGGACTAGGATCTGGTTATATCTTGATAAACCATCTAACAAAGAATCCTAGAAGAACCTACTACCCTTTGTAATATATGGTCCATCTTAGGTAAAGGGTAATTATCCTTTAAGAATACTTTGTTAATATTTCTAAAGTCAACACACAATCTAATTTCACCTGTTTTCTTTCTGGTTGGAACTAGGTTGGAAACCCAATCAGAGTATCTGATTGGTGCAATGATCTGGGCATCATACATTCTTTTAACTTCTTTTTCTATCGAAGTTAATAGTATAGGGTTAATTCTCCTCAACTTTTATTTGAATGGATTTTGATCCTCTTTTATTGGAATTTTATGTTGGATTATGTTTGTATCATAAGATTTTAAATATTCATAACTCCAAGAAAACACATCTTGATATTCCTTTAAAAGATCACTATATTTATCCTTTTGTTCTTGAGGTAAGTTTTTGGAAAATTTTATCAGTTTAGGTTTCAATTTTGTACCAATATTACATTCTTCTATGTCAGATCTTAATAGCTCCATTTTTGGTTTTCTAGATACATCATTGGACTCAAAAATATCTTCTAAGGGTGTTAAAAATTTAGGTAAGAAATTATCTTTGAATTTTAAAATGTCAGATTCATCATCAACAATTTCTCTAACTTCTACTTTCTCTATGCTATCTATGTCAGCTTGACTAAATCTATTTGGTTTATCAAACTTTATTCTATTTAAATCTAAGTTATTCAAATCTATTTCACAATCCATATCCTCATCTATTGTACAATATGTATCTATCATACAGTTTTGAAATTCTCCTTCGTTGCGCATAAACCTGTAAATCTGTTCATCCTGAGAAAAAATCTGCCAATACTTAAGATTATCTGGAATTATTGGCCTATGCTTGACTTCAGCAGTATATTTGTGATTTGGTTTGAATGGTAAATTGCATGTACTATCAAAGGTAGCTAGATAGTGAGCTTGTATATTTTGTTTTCTAGGTATAGCAGCAAATTTACATTCCAATAAATCATTAGTTAAATCTAGCGCAGTGTCTCTGTATCGGCTTAGTATTGGATTGTGAACATAATAATCTCCATTTATTCATTTTATGATTAACTCTGAATCTCCCATGATTAAAATTCCTTGTCCTCCTAAGTTCCTAATGATTTGAAGTCCTAGAATTAGGGCTTCATACTCAACCATGTTATTTGTACATTTGAAATTAAGCCTGAAAGCATGGCCTTCTGAGTGATTAGTTTCCATGTTTGTTATCCAAACACCTGCTCCTGCTCTTAATTTGTTAACAGAACCATCAAAGTCTAAATGCCATAGGGATTGATGAAATATATTATCATTGCTTGGTTATTTCTTCTTATCAATTAGTTCAGGTTGGATTTTATCAGTTTCAAATTTACACAAGATAAAAGAATCAAGGTCAGTTGGTGGTAAATTGGAAAACTTATAGACCTTTCAGCATTACTGACCATATACTTCATCAATGTTTCTCTATATAACTTTTTAGGCTGACCAAACACTGATATAGTAGCATAACTCATGTCCAATTTTAGAGATCCCTGTAACTTTGTTCCCCATGAACGAGAAAGTAACATTCCATATTTAGGAGGGATATCAGCTACTACAATGTCCATTAATTTGCTCTTACCAGGGTACTGAACTAGTGTTACACATAAATATTTGATTAATCCTAAGCATTTAACTTTACTTGAGTCAAATGAAAACAAATCTTTGTAAGCCCTTGTTATTTCAGAATTTAGAGGTTCCATAATGGATTTAGGCATCAAATTGTGGGAAGCTCCTACATCTAGCATAACGTTATGTAGAATTTGATCATGAATGGTAAGACTAATATAAAACAGAGGGACTGCTCCATCTACATGTTTTCCATTCACATCCGGGCCAAAGATCAACTCTGGTTGATCATCATTCAAATTAATAGAATCTTCACCATCATTCATATTCAATGTTTCAGTTATAGTTGATTTGTATAAGTCATGTTTTACCAATTCAGTCAAAGGAATAGGTATTTTCAATTTAGCAATTTCTGTTTCAATATTAAAATAAGGTTGAGAATTAATGATTTGAATTAATTCTTCTTTAGTAACTCTAGTTTGGCTTGGTTTGTCTTGAGTTTCTACAATTATGTTTTTATTTTCAATTGGTTTGATATTCTTTTTCTGAGTTTCCTGTGTTTTACTACTTCTAATCTTCTTTTCAAGTGTTGTTTGAGAGGCAGTAGAATTTTTTTCAGACTTAGAACTATCAACAAGTGTTTTTGAATTATCATTTTTTGGATCTACTTGTTGGTGTCTGGATATGACCAAGATTCAATCCTTTCCCACATAAATTATCAACCCAAGGGCATTAGTTATTTCAAGACTAACGACAAAGTATATGTAGATACAAGAACATGGTCTGCTGTGAATCAAAAATTTAATCTATAACACAAATCATCATTGTAATAGCAATAAATAAACTGTAGAAATGAAAAACATCCATAGCAATAATGTAACTGTAACAACAATTAACAAGTCACACAAAAAACAATGCTAAAATAGGAACACAGAAAAAAGAACGCAGCACCTGATCACGAGAGTGGGCCCAACTCTTGGATCAGGGCTGCGAAAAATCAAATGTTACAGGAGAAACAACAAGCTACTGTGTATCGATTAATAAACAGAAGAATAATTACAAGATCTGTATCTCCGTAAAAGGTCTGCCAATTCGCAGCCCGTAGGCTTCTTTATACCATAACCCTGAGATCCCCCAATTTCTCCCACCAACTCTATTGTTACAAAAATATTCATTATTACAACGGCAACCAGATTGCCCAGCAAGAAACCATAAGAAGCCCAAAGATAACACTGATACATCCATGGTTGTTACGCTGTAGCAACAAATAAGGGAGGTGTTGGAAAATGATGGGTTGTGCCCTGTCTTATGGCCGTAATGCGCCTGTTGTAGCCAAATCTGAAGAAATATAGGGGTTAATACATCAAAAGGTAAAACCTCCATGAAAAGTACATAATTAATCAAATATCCCACAAAATCTAGGAGAAATGGTTTTACCTCATGATTTTAAGATGAATAATGGCACAAAGAGATAGAAAGGTAGGGTAAAAATGAGAGAAGAAAGTATACAAATCCAATGCCCAACATCTCCCCCCAAATGATCTATCTGCATTTCCTCATGTAGCTCATCGTCTCCTCAAGTCCGGGTTGGATTGACTGTGATCGGCATGAAGCTCTGCAAGGTCATATTCTATAGCCATCTCTGTTCCTGGTGGCTTATACCCCTCTATCAAAACAATGTCTCTCCACCAGTCAGGTTCAATGTTATAAGTAGGAGTATACTGTTCAACTGGAATCCATAAAAGGGGAAATTGAAATCTCAATCCCATCCATCTAACCCCACAGGTTTGAATACATGCCACATAGCGCGACATTCTTTCCAAGGCACGTGCAAAGTTAGGAGCTCCAAATGGCTCTCTTCCCCTAACAGTTGAAGAAGACAACATCCATCTTTTCTGACAACTATCCAGGGCTTCCTGGTGAAATGTCGTAATCTAGCCGACACACAGGTCATCACACCACTTTTGAGTTGCCATCATGTGTTCCTTTCGGACCTCAATCTGTAGAAAGATATAATTTTTATTGTAAATATTTTCAGTCTGACCATGTTCTCTTCTTCACACATTAAATGTTGTCCTATAACATCATGAATTTTTAAAATACAGAGAAATTGAATGGGGTCCTCAATTTCGCACCAAATCTCCTTATATATACTTTCAAGACAAAATTAAAGAAACTGCTCATGAAGGAATAAGGCATAGCTATGTGTAGGAGGTCTGCAGGCCATTACTTGTTATGCTAGGGAGAATATCTTCTCCTTATTTGTCTTTAGCAACTGAATTTGTTCTTCCAACTCTTCTATCCTAGCCTTCTGTTTGGCCTGCTTCAGCCGAGCCTTGTATAATTGATCTATGTACCCTGTAAAAACTCTAACAGCCTATTCCCAAACCCTAGTTGTTTCTTTCTTGTGGTGGTTTCCTGCAGACTGCCATTTCTGAATTTTGGTAGTCAATACAAATTCCCGACCTTCAAACAATTCTTCGATTGGGCCGGTCTGGGTAGCTGCAGTGGAGACTTCAACCTTCAGCTTTATGGACCTCCATTTGTAGACCTTTACCTTCCTTTTTTGTCGTGAAACTTTCTTTTTCAAACTCCTAACTTCTCTTTTCAGTCTGATAGTTTCACTAAATTGCAGCTGGTACCTCTTTTTAAGAAGTAACCTTCTTTTCTTGCACTGTTCAACCCATTCTTGTTTAATAGTGAATTCAGGTTCTAGACCTACGACAGGCTCAGGAGGCGGTGTAATGATACCGACGTCTTCTCTCGATTTTTTCTTCAAACCCTCTTGGCCGAGCCCTCGACCCACAGGTACTTATTCTTCTATATTTCTCTCGGAAACTTCTATTATTTGGCCGGAAAATTTACCGACCCCTCTGTGTTCCAATATTTCTACAGGAATTATTGTTTCCTAATGCACCTCCAATTTTTCTGGTTCAGTAGTGTCTAGGCCAATCTTGGCCATGTCAACAAATTTTAATACCGAGGGAAAAACAACTTCGTCCACCAACTGTTTAGGCGAGAAAAATCTCCTTGCTCCTCTAGGCATCACGGACTGGGACAGAGCACAGGGAACAGATCCCTCATCATCACTCTCGGGTTGGACTGGGACTTCATACATTACTACCTCACCCAGAGTCAATGCTGGTTCTTGTGGAGCAGCATTGATTTCCTGGTTCAATTCCCTTCTTTCCTCCTACCCTTCTATTGTTACTTCTTCTTCATGGGTCGATACTAGTTCTTGTGGAATAGTATCAACCATCCAACTCATTCCTTCTTCTTTTTCCCCGGGAATCACCTTTGTTTTCATGATTGGTACCAATTCTTGAGGTCCAACATCGCTTCCACGGTTCAACTCCTCCTGTTCTTTCCGAATTAGGGGTGGTTCTTATGTAGCACCCCCAATTGTATCAACATTCATTTTTATCAGGGCAAGTGATGTTGTTTCTTGCGAAACATCATCACTTGCCATTTCTCTGTCTACAATTCCATCCCTTTGTTCTTCATTAGAAAAGGTTGTCGACTCTATTACAGTATCAATTTCCTGCATAACATCAATAATCCCTTCCTCTGTGGATTCCTCAAGCCAAGTTGGTTCTTGTGTGACAACTTCGTCTGTGCTGCTAATCAACTCTTCCATTCTGATTTCCTTTTCTGTGGCTTTTTCCAATTAGGCTGGTTCTTCTATGACAGTGTCGTCCTCGTTGAAAATTGCTTCCTCCATACTCATTTATTTAGGTTCCTCCTGATCAATCATCATATCCTCTTCCTCAAGCTCTTCCTAATCAATCTCTGTTTCTATTTCCTCGGGTTCCTCTTGATTTATTTCCTCTGAAGTTTCCTCTTCCACCTATCTATCCAGAGAGGTTGGCTCTTCTTCTCTAGCAGCGATCATAGATGCTACCTCTTCTTCTGAGGATCCACAAAGTTCTTCCCAACAAACTCGCAGCCTACTTATTGCATGCATGACTAATAATCACACCAACCCATGGTTAGAGAGTACTTCCATCATGCGGCGGGAGCACCGAGCAGACTGTGCCGTATGCTGCAATTGTTTTAATAGAAATAGTGGCATGTTTAGGGCATGTTCCTGATTCTATGGAAATCGAAGGTGCATTAGAATTTTAAAATGATATTTAAACAGAGTTGAGGCCTGACCCTCGTAGGTAATGTATTTAATCACAAAGCTTTCAACTTTGTTCCATGGGTATGGTACAGTTCTGCACTTGTATCCCTTGCCCAATTGAACTACACTTTCTCCTTCATGCAAAAAAAATTCAGGAAACTCCGAGAGAGAAACCTTTCGAGCAAACCATTTCTGCCATTGTCATGGAAAATTTTAGGGGCTAATATTCGCAGGTGGTCTAATTTTCCATGGTTTTTCCAAAAAAAAGACTCGCCAATTTCCATTTTTTTTATCAAAATGATTCGCCCAATTTTTACGATATAAAATTATTTTATGTTAAAATTCGCCAACATTTTATAGAGAGTATATATAATATCATTATAAATTTGAATAATTTTACAATACATCAATAAACATTTTATAGTTTGCATATTAGGGACTAGTGAGATTCGCCAATTTTTTAAACTTTAAAATAATTTTCCATCCTTAAAATTTTCCCTGGCCCCTGTTGTCTGAGCCTGCTAGCCTCTGTATTTGCTTCCTCTGTAACAGGAATTTCCAGACCTATAACCCACGAATGATAATCCTCTAAATTGAGTGCAAATTCCATTGTAATACTTCCATCGAATCCCTACAATCTGTCAAAGTAGACGTCCCAACTTGCGTTGAAAAAAAATTGCCAAACCTGTGGATTGCTTCGAACTGAAGCTGTGTTTTCAGGCTCATGCCACATAGCCAACCCACCCATAATGTGGAGACATGTAGCAGCACTTCCTGTAGCAGCAGACCATTGGGCAAGGTGGGTACCAGATTTGGAGGAACAACATAGTGCAAATGGACAGGTGGTAATGGTAAATACGATTGGTAATTATCGAAAATCGAGAAAAATCATAAAGAAATATGATAAGTTTGGTAGAATAGGAATAATAATTACTCATGCAGGATAGATAAGACATTTTACGAATCCCAATAGGTTTAAATGATGGTACTTCATATTGATGTGATCTGTAAAGTGTACCATGAGTGAGATGTCATTCTTAACTTATGGGGTAATTATTACATTGTCCTTGGCATGACGACAACCCCTCGAATTAAATTTTGATGTCCGCGGCATTAAAATATTCACATGGGATATTTAATTAAATTAGTATGAGTCACGTGAGGCATACCTGACGGCCTACTTGGATGATGTGATGGTGTAACAACATCAGTGTAACAACATCTGGTTTAACAACATCGGTGTAACAACATCGGTGTAACAACAATGGAGTAACAGCATTGGTGTAACAGCATTAGTGTAACATGATTGATGTAATAGCATCGGTGTAACAACATCCGGTGTAGCATCATCGGTGTAATAGCATCGGTGTAACAGCATTCAGTGTAGCAGCATCAATGTAACAACACCCAATGTAGCAGCATCGGAGTAACAACAACCAAGTGACAACAACATGAGTAGCAGCAACCAAGTAACAACATTTGGTGTAGTAGCATCGGAGTAGCAGCAACGAATTAAAAACAACATGAGTAGCAGCAATCGAGTAACAGCATCCGGTGTAGCAGTAGTAGAGTAGCAACAACCAAGTAACAACAACATGAGTAGTAGCAACTGAGTAACAACATCTGGTGTAGAAGCATCGGAGTAGCAATAACCAGGTAACAACAACATGAGTAGCAACAACCGTGTAACAACATCCAGTGTAGCAGCATCAGAGTAGAAGCAACCAAGTAACAGCAACATGAGTATTCCTTCATTTTAATTTTTTTTTACTCCTTAGTCGTAGCTCCTGCAAAAAGACAAGAAAATAGAACAAAATTCTTTATTATTATTATTATTATTTTGTTTTATGTTATTTTTATTTTTATTTTTTTTATAGAGAGGGTGTAGAGGAAATATTTTCTACATTGATAACCTTCAAACCAGATTTCTTAGAGAGTTTTTCAATAAAAGCATCCTTAGAGGCCAGCTAGTGGTATAGTCTCAAGCAATGTCCATTGACTATAAAGGAAGTACTTGTATCGTCAATTGTGAATAGCCTGACTGTTCCATTATCAAATACAACATTCACCTCATAAGGTCCCATCCACCGAGTTCAAAGCTTTCCCTTAAAATCCTTAAAACAAGAGTCATATAGTAGTGCCCAATATCCACTTTGAAACACCTTGTTTCTAATAAAATTATAGTGCCATTTCATCCTCTACGGCTAAATAGCAGTAGTTCGATGGACAACCATTGAACGTATTTCATCAAGTTCATTGAGCTGAGCTAGTCGGTGTTTCTGGGCATTTGATAGATATAATCCAACTTCCAAAGCTGTTCTGAGCGTGCTGATTTCAAATTCAATTGGAAACAACGGAGATTTCCCATAAACCAACTCGAATGGTGAAAACCCGGTTGTATTCTGCCATGTTTTTCTATATGCCCATAAAGCCTCTGGAAGTTTCTGAGCCCAATCCCGATGATGGTATGCCACAGTTTTTGTCAAAATATTTTCTAATGTTTTATTTGTGCTTTCCACTTATCCATTCACCTGGGGATGTTATGGAGATGTCACTCTGTGCTTGATCCCATATTTTTTCATAATCTTTTCTATCTTGTGTGATGTGAGTTGTTCTCCTCCATCTAAAAAAACCTCTCTTGGAGTGTTGTACCAAGCAAAAATTTCTTCAAATAGAAAATCTGAGACTACCTGTTCTGTTACTTTAGCAGCTGCTTTGGCTTCTACCCACTTAGTAACTTAATAAGTATAGACCAAGATGTGGACTTTCTACTAGGAGGGTGGGTTAAAGGGTCCAACGAAGTCAATAGCCCATTTCTCAAAAGGTTCGAGAACTAGCTGTGCCTGCAAAGGCATTTCATCTGCTTTACCGGGCTACCCCATACGTTGGCAACTATCACACCTCCTGACATAATTATGAGCATCATGAAAAATGGAAGGCCAGTAATATCCCATTTGCAGCACCCTATGGCCTATTATTTTGTCCGCGAAATGCCCTCCACAAGGGCCATCATGGGTAGCTTTCAATATTTCATAGATATCATCTTCAGACACACAGCGTCGGATCTGCTTATCTGCTCCTGTATAAAAAAGGTATCCTGCCATCCAAGAATATCGGGCACTATGATGAATAATCTTTCGTTGTTCCCTATATGACAAATGAGGAGGCAATTTCCTTGTAGCAAGATAGTTAGCAATATCTACATACCACAGAGGTTTAGTAGAGACTGCAAAAAGATTTTCATTAGGGAAACTATCTTCTATTGGTGTACATTCATCATTGTTATCCATTCTAGATAGGAAATCAGCTACTACATTATCTTTTCCTGGCTTATCTACTATTGTAATATCAAATTCTTGAAGCAATAGTAACCATCTCATAACATGGCCAGGAGTAATGGGTTTATTCATAAAATACCAGATTGTTGCGTGATCAGTATGGAAAATAGTATAATACCTGATGATGTAGTGTCAGAACTTATAGATGGCATAAATGACAGCTAAGAATTCTTTTTCTATCATCGTATAGTTTAATTTAGCAAGAATTAAATTCTCGCTAACGTAATAAATTGCATACATTGTTTTTTCTACTTGTTGTCCTAAAACAACCCCTATTGCTATCTGAGAAGCATCAGTATGTATGTGAAATGGTAATTCCCAATCAGGTCCTCGAAGGATTGGGGCCATGCACACCAACCCTTTAATTTTTGTGAAAGTTGTCTTGCAATCTTTGGTCCACAAACATTCTGCATCTTTTGTTAGTAACTGAAGTAATGGATGTGCTATTTTAGCAAAATTTTCTATAAAGCGCATATAATAACCAGCACAACCAAGAAAGATACATACCTTTGTGGGTGTTTTGGGTAGCAGAAAATGTAATATTACCTCTACTTTAGACGGATCAACTTGAATTCTAGCAACTGAGATAAAATGTCCCAATACTACTCCTTCTTCCCTCATCATATGGCATTTGACTGTACTTAACAATACGTGGGTCTATTCACATATTTTGAGTACCTTCTCCAAATTTTCCAATCCCTCCTCAAATGAATTCCCATACAGAGTAAAATCATCCATATATATTTCAACACTATCATTGACCAAATCAGAAAAAATTGCCAAGATTTCCCTCTGGAAGGTAGCAGGAGCATTACACAGGCCAAATGGAAGGACCCTATATGCAAAGGTTCTCCATGGGCATGTTAAATTTGTCTTATCCTGGTCTTTCAGGGCTATCTAGATCTGGTTATATCCACTGAATCCATCTAGGAAGGAGAATAATTTCTTTCCAGCCAAAGTATCCAGGACTTGGTCAATGAATGGAAAAGGGAAATGGTCTTTTTTTGTTGCCTTATTTAATTCCCTATAATCTACACAGATCCGCCATTTTCCATTATTTTTGGGAAAGATAACTAGCAGGGATACCCATTGGCTATCTGAGATGGGATAAATGAATCCTACATCCAAAAACTTTTGTAATTCTTCTTTAACAATACTTTTGAGAGTAGGGTTCATCCTCCGTTGAGGTTGTCTTACAGAGCGGAAATCTTCCTTAATGTAAATATGATGAGTGCATAGGCCAACAGGGATACCCTTCATGTTGATATAATCCCAGGAAAAATATTCTTGATGTTCTTGAAGGACTTTCAAAATTTGTTTGGTCTGGGATTCAGACAGGTTCAGATTGATATTAAGTATTTTTCTTGGTTCAATTTCTATTGGAGTACTATCATGGAATGGGGTCACAGGAATATCTTCTATGTCATCTTCTGTTTCCATGTTTTCCTATGCCTCATAGCTCATATCAGATTCTAGAATATATTGAGTTTGATCAGGAACAGAACTGGAATCATTAATGAAGGAGTTAATGGCATCATCTTCAATATCTATTTTAAATCAAAGGGCCTGGCCAATAGTGAGAACTGGTCTAACATCTTCATTTTCTGGTTCATGTTCTTCTATAGGTAGAGGTTTCTAACTGGTTGATGATTTTTCATATGGGCTTGGCTTCACAAGAGAGTAAAGCTTGAGGTCCTTTGTAACTGTCCCATTTGATATGATCATATGTGTAGACCCACATCCTATATAGGCACCTGCAGTTGCCAACCAGGGTCTTCCTAGGATCAGTGAGTGACCACCCACTAAAGATCGAGTCTGAAATATAAGGAGGTCCACAGGGTAATGCCATGAGTCTACTGAAATGATCACATCCTCTAATTTCCCTACTGGTTTAATTGTGGATCTGTCTGCAAGTTCCATAATAGTAGGGGTTGATTTAATGTTTCCAAGTCCTATTGTGTTCATTGTTTTAGCAGTGATAATGTTGATGACTGCTCCCAAATCCACCAGTACATTTGGCATTTCAATCCCATTAATATGTACTGTTAAAATCAGGTTCCCAGGATCTCTGTATTTTACAGGCATGATTTTTCCTAACATGATATCAGATAGTCTTCCCATTACATGCACAGTTAATGGATCCTTAGGTTTTCTACCTAGTTTCTTTGAGAAGTATTCTTTCAAAGTCTTTGCATAAATATTTACGTCCCTCATAGCTTGTAAAAGAGGTATTTTAACAAAAATATTCTGTATTTCCCCTAGAAAGTCAAATTCTTCGTGAGGGTCTGGTTTACTCAAGGTCAATCTTTCAGGATATGGGGGAAATGTTAAATGACCTTGATTATGAATAGCTTGGGGAGGTGTCTGGTTTATTATGTTTTGATCTACATTCTCCCTCACTATTCTTTGTTCTAGTTATGTATTTTCACTATCAAGTTGTTATGTGATAATGGGTGAATTAGGTTCATTTACTACCTAGCCAGACTATAGATTTATCTCATTGAGCCCTTCGGTAGAAATGTTGTAGGATGGAAGGTTCAGCGTTTTTGTTTGTTGAACCCCTTTGTTATTTGGATTTGGGTTGGGCTAGAGAGGAAGCTGAGGTCTAATGGTTATGTTTCCTAGGGGCACATTGGAAGGCAACTAAAGTTGTTACTGAGGCATAGGCCGAGGAAACTTTCTAGTGGTAGGGGCTCCACGCCAAGTCTGATTCCATGAAGGATTTGGACTGGCTGGAGGAACCCATTGCTACCAAGGGGGATACTGGTATTGAGGCCACATGGCTGAAAATGGTGCAGATTGGGGACCCATACGAAAATTATTAAAATACTAAGATGGGTCCTGGAACATACCTGGATTCACCGCCGGTGGTCAAGGTTGCCATGGTTTCTTCTGTTATCACTCAGATTTTCCTTGAAGTTGTTGGAAGAGGAAAGGGGTCCGAGGTAACCACAAACCAACCTTCAGGTACAGAATCTAGCCAATCTGTACCTAGAGAGGGCTCTCTCTATAAAATTTAGCTTTGTTTTTGAAAATATTAGGCTAGTTATAAAGTCCAAGGGTTTTTTCTGAATTTAGGTTGATGGAATTCTTTAGCTGAGATTAAGATCAAATAGTTTCATTCCATTGGGCTAATGGAGTCAAAGGATTGGCTGCACTGGCTTAAGTTTTTTAACAAAATATGGTTTATCAGGGCAAGATAATCAAACTAGAAACAATTATAGATCTAAAGTGAATGGAATGGAATTTAAACGGATGAAAGGCAATAAAGAATCTTTCAACACATTCAAGAGGAGAGAAATAGATTGATTATCAATAAAGAGCAGTTAAGTATTCTTTACTAAATAACCAAATATGTATGAACTAGACAAACAGGAGAAATTAAGAATTCGCTGTTTAAACTAGTTTAGAAGAAAATATTTAGAATAATAACGACTGAAATCAAATTACACCTAAGTACTTTCTGATTTAATCCTTTTCGTTAAATATCAAGATAATGAAACACGATTGATATTGTAAACAAATATAAAACTTCAAAACATGAGATAGAGATGACTTATTGATCCTTCATTTGACGCATGAATCCTGAGAAAAGTCTTCTGCCTCAATCCCTTGTCCATTTTTTCCATGAAAAATTTCTCCAAAGCTCTTTATTCCAAAATATTCAATGTTACATCAAAGTATAAGAATCCACCTTCAATAATCCGTTTTAGGGCTTATTTATACAAAAAATCATTTAAAATATCTCATAACAAAAAGAGATATAATCTAAGATGACTCATAAATAAGTTACAATAAAAATAGAGACAGATGGTCTCATAGATAAGACAAAAAGAAACTGATGTTGTGCTGTTTCCTCCTTTCGAGAATGTGCTGGAGGCTGGACCTATATTTTGGCTCATTGTTGTCCTCTTCAGTAATTTTTTTCTAACTGCCTTGCTTCACTGATACTCTTTGGTTTTACTGATAGACTTTTAACTCGACCGATACTCTTTGACCTCTATTTATCCCTATATCCTTTATGCTGTAGTAAATAGGCAAAATTTCATATAAAGACAAATTTTACAAAAGTTCTAATAGATCTTCCCACCATTTATCTTCTGCTATTTTGGTCCGTTGAAGCTTCCTCAATGTTTCATCAGCCTTGGTATATCTGAAGAAATTAGGCTGATTAGGAAACAAATGTTTTACTTCATGTTCAAGATAAAACAAATTCTCTAATCGGTCATGAAGATTCCTTCATGTAGGTAATGTTGCTTCTAATGAAATGGTTGAGGAACTGGCTAGATTGTGAGCATGTATGTCCAATTTCTTAACATAATTTTCCAGGTCCATTATTTTATCTTCTGAAACCATAGGGTTGGGAAACCCTTTATTCAATAAAACATTAAACCTTTCTTTGAAAGCAATGATTTCTTCTTTCATGTCAAAGCACCTCCGTTCTAAATTTTGCATAAGAGTTTTTTTGGTAAAAACTCTTTTTATCTCTAAGATTGTTGCAGTTCTGTCCTGAATACCCTGATTTGCAAGTTGCTGTCTGGTTTGGGTGTTTAGAAATTGGATGAGTTGATTGGCTTCCTCAGGTCTATTTCGTAATTCTTCTCATGTATTTTCAACTTCATCCAGAGCTACTTTGACCAAATCATTCTACTCATATATTATCTGAATTGAAGACAAGATATCTTTTATTGACTGGATAATATTATCCCAAAGAATATCATTTATTTCTCTTAAAGGTTTCTCCAATGTGAGATCCTTTTCCAAAGCTTTAACCAATTTTTCCAACTTTTTGACTTCTCTTGTTTTGTCAGCAACAATCATTTTTGAGAGATCATATCTCTGTTCCAAATTAATAAGTTGTAGCTTTGTGTGCTGAAGTTCTGTTACTTGCAGTTTCAAGTCATTCATTTTCTTTACTAATTCTTCAGAATTTAAATTAGAAGTATTTACCTCTGATGGCTCTGTTGGTTGACCTGTTGGCTGACTTGTTGGCTGACTTGTTGTATCTATGATAACCTCTACTGTAGATACTGGAACACTGGAATGCTTGTCTTTTAATGCTTGTTCAAGCTCTTTTTCTGTTTCAGTCAGTTGCTCATTCAGCCTCAAAAGCAAGTCCATCATTTCTTCTTCAGAATTTTTCTTTATTACTTCTTCAGTTTGAGGATGTCTTGAAGCTGGCAATTTCAACTGTTTTCTCAAAGCTGCAATGTCATCATCTTTTTTCTTGATTAGAGCTTCTATACCTTTGACATCCTTTGGATTGTGACCTAATCCAATAATTATTTCCTCCAATGTTTTTATCCTGTTGTATTTGGCTTGAGAAGAAGCCTTTTCAAGCTGCAATTGTGCACTAGTGTTCTCCAAAGAATCATGTATCCTGTGAGCTGCCATTTCCTTATCAGTCAGAGTAGAATAGATCATTTCACCAGTATTCTTATGTAACTCAATTTGATCTAAAGGATGAATATCCTTTGCTAGGACTTCAAAGTTCATCCTAATATAATCAGCAGCTGTTTGGGGTTGTTGCACCTTGGGTTTGAAATGGCTCATTAACATTTTTCCTTGTTGGATGTCAAAAGTTGACATCAATCTTTCTTGATTCTTTGGAGCCATTTTTAGATATTGATTATATACTTGAACTCTCAGTGGATCATTTTTGGCCTTGATATTGATAAATGTCTTTTTGATGTCCCAGGCCTCTTTCAATGGAGGCTTGAAAGAAGATATCTCTGTTCCTTTCTGTTTCTGTAGTTCCTTTCTTTGAAAAGTAGTGGATGCCGCACTACCTACACCTATGTGCTAACTGTCTTCTCTTCCTTGGCTGTAAGAAATTTCTTCAACTAATTCAATTTCTGGAAAAGGATTCAATCTCTGCCTTTTAGTACCATGCTGCTCTGTAGATCCACCAACAGGGGTGGATGTTTCAGCCTCTCTCTTTTTCCCTTTTTCCACATTAAGAGGAGTTTCTATATTGGCAATTTCTGGCTCATTGATTTGCACTGGAGGGATTTGTACTTGACCTTGTTCTTTAGATGTCTCTGGTTACTTTGTCATTGTGAAATTTTCAAATACTTGTATGTCTGGTTCCTTTTCTTTTCCTTTTGATTCTACTGCCACTGTACTGATCTCTTGCACATGTTGTTGTGAAGTTCCTGCTGAAGAAGGTCCTGCTGTCTGTACCTGGCCAAAATAGTCCAGGTCAAGTATCCTTTCAAGGTCTTTCATTACATTATCAACATCGACCTGCTCACTATCTTGCTCTATCAAAGTTCCTTCCACCCATTCATTTGTATTTGCATATTGTTCAATTTCTGGCATCCTAAAATGAATGTATGGAGACAATTTGTTTTTCATTCTTCTGTCACAAATAAAGCTATATGGATCATAGGGCGCCCAGTAGAAACTATTTTGTAATTTGAGGTAGTCTTCTAAAATCCTTTCGGCTTCTTTTCCAGCCTCCCTAGAATTACAAACAAAGGAACCTAATTGGCTCTTTATCCTGAGTTGAGCCTTTTTCTTTGCATTACAGAAATGAACTATATCTGAATTATTCATCTACTTGAAGTAATCTAATGCAAAGAGTCTCATTGGGACATATATTGGCAATTTGAAAGGGCACAATTCACATCCATAAATTCTGATTTCAGTATGATTCTGATACAAGTACCAGTCACCTATCTTGTACTGTTTTGAGAGTTGAAGGATTTTCTTGATTTCATTACGGACTCTAGGAGAGGATACTCCTGTCAACAAGGTAGTTGTAGGGTGTACAAATAGGTCAATGAACTCATTATAGGAATAAGGGGAATCAGGGGAATTGTGTGTAATGGCCAACCAAAATATGACTGACCTAGAGTTTCCTTTAGCATCAAGTTTCTGAATATGGAAAGGAAAACTTTTAGACTGATAATATATCATGAGATGATATATGAAAGAAGAATATTTGAATACTCTCTCATTTCCAAATCTCATGAACTGATCATGGATTTTGTCAGCAATATAAGATGCAAATTCATATTTAACAGTAGGAGGCTGTCCAGGGGTAAAAATAGACAACAATACTAGGGTCAAATGGTCAACATACTCACTAGTATTGAAGCCCATTATTGAAGATATCACGTTTAAAATAATTCTACCCTCATCAGTGAAAAAGGTATGACCATAAGGGGGAGGGCCTTTAGGCTGATGCTGTGGTAGCATAAAAGTCTGGCCAAGACGGTTTAACTCTTCATGGGACAATTTGGTAGATTTCTCAAGCAATTCAGCCATGGACAGGGGAGTGAGGGCTCGACCAGGTTGGAATTGTAGAATCTCATTTATGGACTAAGCAGTTATTAGGAAGAGGACATCTTGACTTGGGGATAAGACTGCTCTTTGGTTAGGATCATAGTTGGCATGGCAAAAATGGATGATTTCAGGAAAAATACGGACTACTGGGAGAAGGTACATGGGAATATTGGATTCCCAAAGTCCAATTATGTCAGAACCATTCAAATAATTGTCTCTGCAGCGGCAAAATATTCTAAGAGGATTCTCACTGAGACCCAGGTCTTTAACTTGAAAATCCATATTGACCAAAGGTAAATAATCCAAGTCTTTGTGAGGGGCATTCAAAGGTGCTACGTTTAAAGCCACAGGAACTTCCATTTTTGGTTCTTGTGGATTCAAAAATGGAAATTCGGGTTTTGATGGGAAAAACAGGTACAATTGCAGATTGGGAATTCAATTATAGTTCTCGGGTTTAAGGAACGAACTAGCAATTAATTTCAACTCTGTTTCAGTAAAAGAAAAAGGAAAACCAAGTTTCTTACAGAGTTCAGTGACAGTTTAGGGTAAATACCTGTTTTCTGGAGATAATAGTGATTTGAATAGGTACTGGTTAAGGTAGACAATCTTCTGGGAAGCTTGACTGCAATTCTCTTCAACAAGACAAAGGTTGGCGGACTTCAGCAGTTAAAATTTGAATTTATGTGCATGGGGGGTAGTCATTCTCTGCAGATGAAATAATGAAAAACGCGGGATTATTTTGTTTTATTCACAAAGTCACTGGGTGGCGGAATTTTTTATTTTTTTAATGAGTGATGTCAGCATGTACGGGATTGGTCATAGGGAACGGGCGGTAAAATGGTTGTCATCGCACTGCTTATGAGGGAAGGCGGTTTTGGGTGGAGAGGCAGCGATGCGATACAGCGATTGACACGTAGCCAAGCACTATTTAGAATACTGCCGGTCCATCACGCATTATCTTTCGTACGCAGATGGCCAGCGAAATTGATAATGACCGTAGATCTTCGACGGGTCGATCGGACGGTTGACGAGACAGGGAGATGGCAGAGTTTTAATGGCGCGGGCCCAACGTAGTTAATAATTAAATAAACTCATCGGGCAGGATTTGATTGGCTGGGGTCGGTTATTAACTAATCGTAAGGATTAATTAATCCCTTTCACAGTGGATGGTCGAGCAACATTTGTTTTTATTTTAAACACATATAAATATATGTTTAAATGATTTTTATTATATGATAATTAAATCAACGCAACTTATTTACCATAGGGGGTGGAAATAAAGTTAAAGTTATTTTTTAGCCAAAAGGGGGTATAACATGGGTTTTTTTATTTAAATAAATGGGAATTAAATACTTTTGACTAAAAGTTTATAATACATGGGTTTTTTGGGATATTATATAAAAGGAATTATATATAATAGGAGAAGGTCATTTCTATAAGGAGTTAATAAATAAAATCAATGTTAATATGACAAGGGGACAAGGTAAACTTCAAAATACATTGATATAACTAAGAAAGTGAAGTTTTTAGAAGCAAATTGCATTGTAATCACTTCATCACTTAAACTTAGGATAAAATGTGATTTTGAGGGCTTTCTATGAAATATCTCATGATTTTCCTAAGTAAAATGGGATTTTACTTAGGAAAGATTTTTTTGAAATAAATGAGTGTGATGATGAATGATTTTAAGTACTTAGGTTTTTTCCAATTATTGGGCCAAGGGTCTGGTCCCTCCAAAAGTCAAGGAAATGCCTTGAGCCCCTTTAATTTTCAAATACCTTAGCACTTAGGGGAAATTAGTGAAATCTTTAGGGAAAAATGAAGGGGAAGTTAATAATCTTGACTTTGCTTTGCTGTGAATTTTTCCAATGTAGTATCTGCCTTTGCACTTGTGATGAAAGTACAATTGAACACATTTAGAACCATCATTCATCACATGTAATTCTGCAACAACATCTACCTACCCTACCTACTTTACCCTATCATTTTCTCTTCTTTATTAGGGTGCACTTAGACTGGAAAACCCTTATCAATCTTCTTTTTCTTTTACATGGCAAACCTACTTAAGTCTACACTTATTACATCCAAGGGCTTAGATTAAATTGTTGAGCACCTTTTATTAACTCTACCTATCTACTTATCTTCCAAGATTAAACTGTTTGGCCAGATATTTATTCTCTATTCTACAACATGAAATTGAAGAATGAATAAGTCAAGTTTAAACAGTTTGACTCTTCATAAATTGTGGCATAAGTTTGACAAGCTATACACAATAGCTTATTACAGAAAATGAAATAGTAGTGGCATTTAGACTTGCACACTTTCCTGGTTTATTTTTGTTTGGGGTTCATTTCTTTCACTTTTTTGACCAATTTATTTTTTCACCCTTTGATTTTTCTTTTAGGGTATACCCTCTTTACATTTTTTAAATTTTTTGATTTTTTGATAATATGGAACAGCTTTTGCAACAAGAAAAAGGTTTGAACATATTGCATAGTTCGACAAGTCAATCATGAAAAATGATACCTATTGGTATAGGAGTCTAACACTGGCTCCACTTGGGGATGGCTTTTCCTGGTGAAAAGTCAAGAACAACAGGTCAGATGCCTTAAAATTCCTTTAACTGAACCATGAAATCTTCTTTTTCTGGTGGCTTTATTGTATATATGATAGTAAAGCTTCTGAAGCTTAGGGCCTTCACTTCGGGCTTCAACTTCAGCAAATCACCATCCGATCAAAACTGATGCATTAGAAAGGATATAATATATACATGTCAAAAATCAGAATATCCTAATAGATAGGATCAAAGTAGTGTTTTAACATCCGACCATTAACTGGCCCTTCCTCAGCTTCTGAACCATCCAAATTCTTCAAAAAATATGTGTTATTTCCCTGTAAAGCATGAATGATGTAAGGTCCTTTCCATAAGAAATCAAATTTCCCATGTTTTCCTTTATCTTCCCTTCTGGAATCCCATCTTAAAACTTTGTCTTCTAGTTGAAAATCTTCTGCTTTGGTCCTTTTGTCAAACATCTTCTTTAATTTTTCCTGCAAAACTTGGGATCGTTGATACACTTCTTCTCTGGTCTGCTGCAAGTGAATTGTTTGATTTATTCTTCTCTGAATATCATTTGGTTCTACTTGAGCCTCCTGAAGTAACTTCATTACAGGAACTCCTAAAGATGATGAAAATATAGCCTCAATACCATAAACTAATTCATATGGACTGGTCCCAATTGATTTTTTGGTAGTAAGTCTATTTGCCCACAATGCATTGGTAAGTTTCTTATGCCAATTCTTCTTATTTTCTTCCAATAATTTTTTAATGATATTAATGAGACTTTTATTGGAAGATTCAACCAGTCCATTACCCTGAGGATAATAGGCTGTGGAATGGCCTAAAGTGATGTGATATTTATTGCAGAAACTAATCATTTTCTTAGACTTGAAAGCAGCAGCATTATCAGTTATAATTTTCTCAGGACAGCCAAATCTTGATAGTATATTGGTTTCTAAGAATCCTATGATTACAGAATCATTGGCTTGTCTGGATGGGATTGCTTCAATCCATTTAGTAAAGTAATCTGTGGTAGTGAGGATCCATCTGTGTTGGCCAGAAGAAGGAGGATGGATTTCTCCAATAAAATCCAGGCCCCATTGTTGAAAGGGTTTCTCGGTGGAAATTGGTTTCAATGGTAAAGGTAATAATTTTCTCTTGCCTTCAAAGATCTGACACTTATGGCAAGCAGTTACAAATTTCTTTACATCTGAAAACAAGGTTGGCCAATAAAAACTAGCCCTTAAGATCTTATCTGCAGTTGACTTCCAGTAGAGGTGTCCACCACAATCTCCTGCATGGAATTCATTGAGAACCTTGTCAGCTTCATCTTTTAATAAACAATTTAATAGAATTCCATCATGATTCTTCCAAAAGAGAACATTATCTAAAATACAATACTTTAAAGATGTCATTTTCAAAAACCTTTGTTTCGTTTTGGATAACCCTGGAGGAGCTTGCAGGTTTAACAAAACATAAATGATATCAGCATACCAAGGTGAGTCTAAAAAGGCCTGACTGATTTGTGGAGTCGTCATCTCCTGTTTGTCATCCAGTTCATTAATATTCAGTGCTTGGCAATTTGTTTCAGTCATGAGTTGAGCCAAACCTTGTCCTTTTATGAGTTTTGTAGGTCTTATTTCAATATCATATTCTAATATGGTAGCTATCCATTTGCCTCTTTTGCCTTCAATTCCATCTTGAGTTAAGATGTCTTTAACGACAGCATTAGGTACATAAGCTATCACATGAGAATACAATATATAAAATCTGAAATCTTTAATTGCTTTCACAAGTGCAAAAGCTTGTTTCTCCATGATATTATATTTCAATGATGCATCTCTAAGTGCTTTACTAAAAAAGGCTATTGGTTTTTCACATCCTTGATCATCCTTTTGTAGTAAAACAACTGCAACTGTATGTTCAGAAGCAAATGAAAAAATTATGAAATCTCTATCAAATTTTGGACTGGTAAGAACTGGTGTTCTGGTCAAAGCCATTTTGATTTCTTCAAATGATTTCTTGGCTTCTACTGTCCACTTAATACTCGAATCCTTTCTTAACATGTTAGTAAGCAGTCTAAGTAATTCAGCTAAACTAGAAATGAATCTTCTCAAAAATTGATCTTGAAAGCTTTGTGCTCTTTTGAATCTGAATATTCCCCGATGAGGTGAGAGTGAATGCTTGTTCTTTCGTGATCAATTCTAATGCCATATTTTGAAATGATATGACCTAGAGTTTACCTTCTTCAAGACCAAACAATGACTTTTTAGGATTTAAAGAAATACCATATTTTTCATTTTATGAACACTCCGTCTAAGATGATCCAAATGTTGTTGTCTCCCTTGCCTTGGAAAAACAACAAATCATCCACATATATGACCAAAAAAAAATCATGAATTTCTTGGCAAAGGCAATGTCCATTTCTTGAAGGTCGCTTCCCGCATTTTTGAGTCCAAAAGGCATCTTTTAACATATTTGAATGTACCCCATGGTGTTGTGAAAGCCGTTGTTTCGATCATCAGATGAACCGGGACCGTCAGATCCTCGTGAATCCATCCGTAAGAGAAATCCTTGAAGAACCTACTACCCTTTGTAAGATATGGTCCATTTTAGGCAAAGGATATTTATCTTTTAAAGAAACTTTGTTTAAATTTCTCAAATCAACACATAGTCTAATCTCTCATGTTTTCTTCAGTAGGGCAAATGAAGTTATAGATTTTGAATACTGTAGCAGAAGACTTGTATGCTTGTTGACTTGAATAGCAGAAATAGCTTTTAATTATAAAAATACACGGGGTATTTATAATAATAATATTTTATTGATAAGATATGACATGATTGAAAGTTTACAATTAGGTCCCGCTTTTATACCCATGCAGGTACCTTGTCACGAATGGGCATGTCTTTTAGACATGCCTTTTCATTAACCTAATGATTATTTAATCTAATCCTAATTCGATTAAAATATTAGCTAATAATTACATGTATTTCTATTTATTCTATTAATGATTATATTTATCATCTTAGTTATGAATTTAGATTCATAACATTGCCTCCTCTTCAAAAGCTTATCCTCAAAGCTTAATTTTCACAACTTTCCTTTACTTGAAATTGTCTGCTAATCATGTCTTTAATTACTGGTACCTTCTTTTTCTTTTCCTTTTTTTTTTTATTAACTCACCCTTATAACTCCCTTCATTTTGCTCACTTCATATTTTTTTTTTTTTTTTAATCGTATAAGAGATATATATTTCCAACAAATCTTTTTTTAATTAAATTTAATTAATTAAACAAGAATTTTAATTAATTAAATTAATATATATATATATATATATATATATATATATATATATATATATATATATATATATATATATATATATATTTTCTTAATAATTATTATTACTATTATTTAAATAGTGATAATAATAATTAATTTTGATTAATTTAATTAATTAATTAATGATTTTAATTAATTAAATTAATAATAATATTTTATATATATAAGTATAACGATTATTTAAAATCGTGATTGGAATGGCCACAAGAGTTTATTCAAATGTCACGTTTGGCGTTCCAAAAGTTATTAACTCGTAACATTGCCAAACACGTCTGTCCATGTTTGTTAAATTAATTCCTCTACTACTACCCTGTCGGTTACCAGTTCTTTCATTCATATAATATGCACTTGATTTTCTCCCCTTTTTCATAGCCATTTCTCCCAAATATCTGAACTGTGAAATGGAACGTGCCAACATATTTAAAAACAAGAAAGTCTGCAACGTCCCATGAACGATCAGAGATGAAGGTTGCCAGCCTTGTTCAAAAGCCATTCCTGTATTTGTACAGTGTACTGTTACAAGCCAAACTTGACCACTGGGCCCTTCAAGAAAAGCATCTTTATGAACCTGAAAACGGAGCAGTCTCACAAATGCTGGCGGGATTCGCTTCACAAATACAACGATAAACGAAAACATCTCCTTAACATCGTGGTGAATTCAAGATGCACAATCTCCGTCCTCCAGATTCTTCTCGAACTCCTTTTCGTTTTCGTTTGGATCCGCAATTTCTGGGAGATGGTACTCTTGGCAGCTCCATTTCAGTCTATAAGTAACCTTCGTTCCCTTGCAGGTACAGGTTTGAGGAGCAATGGGGCCGACTTCATTTACCATATCTTCAATTTCGATTCTGTCCTCGCTGTGCTGATAATAATTCACACCTTCCGGCTGTGCATTGTAATTATAACCATCGTTTTCTTGATCTGTTTCTTTTAGGGTTTCTTGTTCTGCTTCTGTTCTTTCAAATTGGGGGAAGGTGCCCTCATTTGAAAATTGAGAACGGCTTTGCCGCTGGAGGAAGTCAGTCAAAGGGTTCCAGATAGAAGGCTGCCCGTTATTGTTGTATTTGCATCGAAGTTCGTCTAATGCCTGCAGCAAGGGTTCAAGAAATGGAGTTCCCATGACCCCGTCTTGAAAGGTGTCGGTAGAATACTGTGTTATTGGCAAAACGACTTCGCCCACTGCCTGGATGCCCTTGGATTGCATAATGGAAACTGCGATTGCATCGATCAAATGGCCTCCCAAACCTGATTGAATACTTTCAATTAATTCTTTGTTTGCAGCACGAACTTCCTCAATACTAAGCAAAGGTGCATTGCTTGCCTGGCCTTGGTTTTCAGTTGCAGACGCGGCAGAAACATGATGTCTTCCTAAAATAGGAGGAAACTCGTCTGAATTAAGCACAGGTTCTTGAGCATTAACAACAGTAGGACGTCTAGAATGGTTCATATTTCTGTTCCCATTTATCTGATTGGATGAATTCACAGGATACAAGGAAGAAAGCTGCCCTGGCGCAGAACCGTTTCTTGATTCTGCTGCATTAAGCACCCTTAAGTTTCCTTGACCACCACGTACAAGTGCAGCCATAGAATTAATTTCCTTGACCACCAACGTCACATTTGGTACCTTCACAGTAGTCTCACAGATTGAGGCGCATGCTGTCTTAGCATTTTTTATTTTCTGTGTTATCTCATCTTCTTCTATAGAGGACTTGTGGCCCTTCCTCGGCAAAGAGAAAAGTTTCTCGTTGTTTTTACAAAATGGCTGAAATATTCTGGAATTCGATTCCCATGATGTACTGCATTCGAAGCGAAAATGGTTGCATTAGGAGGAGGATTGTTATTATATGCAAAAGCAGAAAGTGAATTCGGTTCCACAACTGTGTGAATTGACCTCTTCTCAACAGAAATACTGGATTGATTGAACGTAGAGGACCTAGATATGCTGTTCCGTTTAGCCTTTTCATTAACCTAATGATTATTTAACCTGACCCCACTGATTAGCTAATAATTACATACTTCTATTAATTCTATTAATGATTATATTTATCACTTTAGTTATGAATTAGATTCATAACATTTTCTTCCTTGTTGGTACCAAATTAGAAACCCATTCAGAAAACCTAATAGGAGCAATTATTCCTGCTTCATACATTCTTTTAATTTCTTTCTCAATTGAAGGTAGTAGCACAGGGTTGATTCTTCTAAGTTTCTGTTTAAATGGTTTCTGATCTGGTTTCAAAGGTATTGTATGTTGAATTATTGATGTATCATATGATTTCAGATCTTCATAACTCCAGGCAAAAACATCCTGGAATTCTTTTAAAAGTTCAACATATTTAACTTTTTGATCTGCTGGCAGAGATTTAGATAACTTAACCATCTTAGGATTTCCTTCAGTTCCCAAATTGTATTCTTCAATATCAGCTTTTAATGGTTCCATTTTGGGTTTTAGTGGAATGTCATTAGAGTCAAAAAGATCTTCCAAAGGAGTTAATCCTTTAGGTAAATGATTATCTTTCAGATTAATAATTTCAGATTCATCTTCTATAATCTCATCGACTTCCATTTGTTTCAGATCCTGCATATCTTTTTTGGTGAATTTAGTTGGGTGAAGCATGTGAATTGCAATCTCTTCTGAAATATCTATTTCTTGTTCATCTATTTGATCAGATTCATTGATTGTTGTGTCTTCATCTATACTACTGTTAGAGAATTCATTTTCTAAGGTCAAAAAATTATTTATCTGATTATTATTTACAAACACTTTCCAATTCATAAGATTATCCGGTATAGCAGGTCTATGTCTAATCTCAGCTGTGAACTGATGATTAGGTCCAAAAGGTAATTTACAAGTGCTAGCGAACATTGCAAGACTGTGAGCATGCAAATTTTGTTTTCTAGGAATTTTGGCAAGCTGAGCTTGTAGAAAAGTGTTGAGAATTTCCACAACTGTTCCTCTGTATTCTCTTAATCTGGGGTCTTTTGTCGAACATTCACCATTGATCTGTTGAATAATTAGCTCAGAGTCTCCTATGATTGATACTCTAATTGCTCCTAATTTTTTGACATGTTTAAGCCCTAGCAAAAGAGCCTCATATTCTGCCATATTATTAGTGCATCTAAAGTTCAATCTATAAGCATGGCCTTCAGCATGATCATTTTCAACGTTGTGTATCCAAATTCCAGCTCATGCTCCTAACTTATTTACTGAACCATCAAATTCTAAATGCCAAAGAATTTCATGTTCATAATCTTCATCGACTGTTTTGACAACTTTCTTAACAGGGACATCTTATTTTTCAGTTTTTTCTAGTATTTCTTGAATATCTGACGTTTCTTTGTTTTCCGAAATTTCTTCGATTTGAACAGTAGATTTATTTGCAGTTTCTGTTTCAGGTGCTTCTAATTCAGTAGGAAGGTCAAATTTAGCATTATAAAGGATGAATGAGTCCATATCAGAATGTACTGAGTAGACGGGGAAGTTTTCAGGCTTCTCCTGACTACTGACTAAATATTTCATCAAGGTTTATCTGTATAGTCTTTTAGGTTGACCGAACATTGAAATAGTAGCATATGACATATCCAATTGAAGAGATCCTCCGAGTTTGGCACCCCAGGATCTGGACAACAACATACCATATTTGGGAGGAATATCTGCTACTACTATATCCATCAAAATAGATTTCGCAGGGTATTGCACCAAAGTAACACACAAATATTTAATCAAACCTAAACATCTTACCTGACTTGAATCAAAAGAAAAGAGATCTTTATATGGTCTGGTAATGTCTAGGTTTAATATTTCCATCACAGCCTTGGGCATTAAATTGTGAGACGCTCCAGAATCAAGCATGGCATTATGAAGTATTTTTTCATGTACATTCAAACTCACATAAAATGGAGGAGTTCCTCCACTTTCTGGTTTTCCATTTACTTCCGGGCCAAAAAGTAATTTGGGTTGATCATCAAAAACATTTACTGAATCATCCATTCCAGTAATGTTAAGGGATCTACTGATTTGGCTTCTATAGACATCATGTTTAGCTAATTCTGCCAATGGAACAACTATCTTTAATTTTCCTATTTCAGCTTCTAGATTGAAAGATTTTTCTGTTTGAGCTCTAGTATTTTGAACAGTTGGATTTTCTCTATTTTTTGGGTCTTCAGTGTTTTTCTCTTTTTCATGAGTGGGATTATGAGTTGAAGGTGTTTCTAAATTAAATTCTGCTGGTTCTTCTACGTTTCCTATAGGAGGAAAATTATTGGAGAGTTGTTTATTATTCAGTTGATTATCAGACACATCTTCAATTATTGGATTTGCGGGGTTAGGACTTGTTCTAGAAAGAATTTGTACAGGAGGAGTGTTAGTTTTACCTTTGATGTTTTGTTTCACAGCTTTCTGTTTGCTATTCTCTGGCACGTCAATCCGTCTGCTTCTCAAATTGTATTGTTTATGAACTTCATAAATTGTTGAATCATATCCTTCTTTAAAATCAAAAGTTTCTCCTGAATGAGTTTGAAATGTTTCAAGAATATGATTTTCTTGATCATCTTGAGATAGGAAAACTTCTGGTTCATTCTTATTTTCAGTCACATTATTTATTTCAACATCCTCAGTAGGTTCCTCAGAAGATGAACCTTCAACAAAATTTTCTTGGAATGGTGGCCTGATGTTTTGGTCAGGGACATTTTTCCCAGTATTTTGGTTTTGATTTCTTCTGAAGTTTGGGTTTCTAACAACATTTTGACCATCGCCAGAAGACTTTCTTTCGATTGTCTCTACTTTGTCTCCCAGTCTTTCCATACCTTTAATAATTGCATCCAGCTTTCTTTCAAAAGCCGAAGGCTCTTCGTTTATAGGCATCCTTCTTTCAGCTCTAGCTCTAGCTCGTTTTTCTATGAGGTTAGCTTCAACACTAACAACTATGCTTTGCATCTCTTATAGAGTTTGGGGAGCTCTTTCCCTAAGTGAATATGCTATGTCAGAATCAAACCCATCAGGGAATTTAACCAGTACTGAATTCGGAGGGGGTCTAAGGTTTTGGGGAACAACGTTGCAGGCTTCGTTGAATCTAATGATATAATCTTGCACTGTTTCATTAGGTCCTCTCTTCAATTTTCCAAAGTCAGATAGGATTTGAAGAGGGTCTTTATTTTTCTCCCATCTATTTAAAAATGCCCTATACAGGACTGGTAAGTCAGCAATACTGTTTGGAGCAAGAGCCCTAAACCATGTCCTGACTTCCCCAGTAAGGCTCTGGACAAAAATTCTCATTCGTACATCGTCAACGTCTATCTCATAAAATTCAAAGTAATCAGTCATCCTTTTGGTATGTTGTTGAGCAGTGTAAGTACCAGAACTATCAAAAGGGGTGATTTTACTCTGATAGTCTTGGGGAAAAGCAGCAGGGTTGCTTGGAAACCTTAACGGAGCATATCTGTTGGCCATTGGAAGGTGTAATGGAATAACAGGTGATGATGGTCTGGAAGTAGTGGGTAGAAGAGTAGAAGGAGTGGCTTGTGTTTGAGAAGCTTGGGGAAAAGTAGATGAACTTGGGGAAGCTGCAGTAATTACAGAAGTGTTTTTCAAAGGTTTTCTTAGATTGAATGGAATTTTGTAGATGCTTGTCAAGATGTGAAGTGATAAATTCAAATTTCAAATCTTCAAGAAATAATGGGTCAGGAACAAGATTGGACAACTCAGATTCATAAACATTTATGAATAGAGAAGTTTCAAAATGTTCATCAAATGGTTCGTCTTCAAGATACACAAACTTCACAGGACAAGAGTTTGATCTAAAAAGAGGTCGAGAACTCCCAGAGTTTTCTTGACTCTCTTGTCTTCTCAGAATTCTGGGAATCAGATTTGGATTCTCAAATATTGGTGGTGGATTAGGGTCAGGATTTGACCTGGTATAATGAGTCCTCTCTAAAGCCAGTTTTCCTATTAATGTTTCTTTTTTAGTTTTTTGTTTTAAATGGAATGAAAATACAACTTCGACAAATTCTCCAAGAAATTAAAGATTTTTAATTAAAATTTTCTCAAAGATTTATTGAACTAGAGAAACTGATTGAATGTTTGAAACCAAAGTTCAGTCTATAAACTAGACCGAAGATTGACTGAAGTAGCATTTATTTACTATGCAATTGCAGAGTAAAAATAATTTCAAAGGCTACCTGGCTAATCTTCATACTCTGTCTGTAGTTTATAAATCAAACAATAGTAACAATAAAATGATTCAGTTCCCTAGTGGAGTCGCCACTATGTTATCACTCAGATTTTCCTTGAAGTTTTTGGAAGAGGAAAGGGGTCTGAGATAACAAAAAACCAACCTTCAGGTACAGAATCTAGCCAATCTGTACCCAGAGAGGGCTCTCTCTATAAAATTTAGCTTTGTTTTTGAAAATATTAGGCTAGTTATAAAGTCCAGGGGTTTTGTTTGAATTTAGGTTGATGGAATTCTTTAGCTGAGATTAAGATCAAATAGTTTCAGTCCATTGGGCTAATGGAGTCAAAGGATTGGCTGCACTGGCTTAAGTTTTTTTAACAAAAGATGGTTTATCAGGGCAAGATAATCAAACTAGAAACAATTATAGATCTAAAGTGAATGGAATGGAATTCAAACGGATGAAAGGAAATAAAGAATCTTTCAACACATTCAAGAGAAGAGAAATAGATTGATTATCAATAAAGAGCAGTTAAGTATTCTTTACTAAATAACCAAAGATGTATGAACTAGACAAACAAGAGCAATTAAGAATTCGTTGTTTAAACCAGTTTAGAAGAAAACATTTAGAATAATAACGACTGAAATCAGATTACACCTAAGTACTTTCTGATTTAATCCTTTTCGTTAAATATTAAGATAATGAAACACAGATGATATTGTAAACAAATATTAAACTTCAAAACATGAGATAGAAATGACTTATTGATCCTTCATTTGATGCATGAATCCTGAGAAAAGTCTTCTGCCTCAATTCCTTGTCCAGTTTTGCCACGAAAAATTTCTCCAAAGCTCTTTATTCCAAAATATTCAATGTTACATCAAAGTATAAGAATCCACCCAAAATACTTCCAAGAGTGAAGTATTTATACAAATTCTAAACTAAAATATCTTGAAAAAATATCAAGATTATTTCACAAATCTCTCCAACTATTTTACATAAATAGAACTTAAGTAAAGGACACTCAAACTAATGCATCTATTTGGCACTATTTCTTATGGATAGGTGATGACAAAGAGGAGAATTCAAATTTGATCCAACTCTTAGTTGATGATGAGGCATCCAAGTCACTAACTGCTTCCTTTCTTTGTGCATTCTGCTCCAACAATTCTGCAAACTTGGGGTCCAATGATATCTTTTTATTTCTCAATCCGTAATATATATGTAAAACATGAAAGAGGTTATTGTAGATAGATATGTTGGTGAGATAAGCCTATTTCATGTTCATAAAATTCCTCTCCAGCTGTGCACAATAGGCTCTGCAAAAAGATGTGTAAAACAGAGTTTTACAGAATCTGAAACATAGCCTTTAAAGATGTGCATTTATCTCTGATTCTGAAATCACTGTGCAAAAAGTGAGATAGGTTTTTGTAGATAGGTCTCTTAGAAACAAAAATCTCCTTTATTTTTGTATGATGTATTTCGGATTGGCCACAATCTTCTCTGTAAAATGATGACTTAACTGGTATTTTCTGCAAAAAATGCTTTCCAACATTGTTTAATATTTCCAAAACCATAATAGTTGTTAGAAAAGTGAGAGAGGTTTTCGTATATGGTCCTATTAAAAACATAAACCTCCTTCAGTTTTTCAAAATGCATCTTTGATTGATCACAATAGTTTCTGAAAAACTATGACTTAAACAGGAAATTTCTGAAGAATGTACCATTTTTGCTCTAATTTCATCTTTTAACCTTAAACTTCTTTTGACTGTTTTTCACTTTTACTTTGGATAAAATTCATTGTGGCTGGTGAAAGTGTTTTCATCTTTGTTTAACCCTTAATATCTTCATGTTTACTTTCACTGTTTACTGTTTACTTTTTACTTTTTACCGCTCTATTTTTTATCTGTCTTCACTTTGTCATGAACTTGTATGTTCTGTTTTGTAACTGCCTTCCCTGCTGTTTATCTTCATGCTAGCTGATTTACTTGAATTGGTCTTCAATCTGATACTCTTTAATTCTGATACTCTTTAACTGTTCTTTACTGTGTCTTTTTACCTTCAATGTATAGTTTAGGTTTTTTACTGTCTGTTTCAACAATAAATCGTTTAATATCCTATTTCCTTTGCTTGTCTTTCAACTGTATGTTTTATCTTCCATCTCTGTTTGAATAGATTTGATAACACTCTTGGAGTAAACAAGTCTTATGACTAGTATTAAGACTATTTATCCAAGGATGTGGTCTTTTGATCACCTGTAAAACAAAACAAATTGTTAAGAAAGCATTGGTTTGTAGGGGAGGTCGAAAAGGTTTCATTTGATTTTGAGAGGTCTGTGGAGTGAATCTAGAATGATTTTTGGGAGGTAAACCATGCTCGAATTGGTTAATAGAGGCTTCAGGTGGCGCAGCTGGGTTACAAAGGGTTTTACTGCACAATCAGGTGAAAATGAGCAACACTAGGGTGTTTGTGTTTAAACGGGTAAACGGTTGATATTGGCGGATAAGCTTTGAATGAACAGTGATTTGAACATGTACTGGTTATGGCGGAAGAACCTTGGAATACTCGACTGCAATTCTCTTCAGCAAGGTAACGGTTGGCAGACTTCAACAGTCGATTTTTGAAATTTGCTGCATGGGAGACTGGTTAGTGCACGAGATAATGAAAACGACACGGGCACGTTTGTTTTATTGGCAAAGTCAAATGGTGGCGAATTTTTTATTAATTTATCAGGTTGACGTCAGCAGGTACGAAAGATGGGTCACAGAGATGGGCGGTTTATGGTTTTCATCGCACAGCTTTTGGTAGAAGGCGGTTTTGGGCGAATGGGCAGTGATTCCACTCAATGTTTGACACGTAGCTTTGTACTGTTTGGAAAACCGCCAGCCCATCGCGCATTATCTTTCGTACGTGGATGGCCAGCGAAATTGATAATAGTCGTTGATCTTGGAGTGGCCGATCGGACGGTTGACGGGACAGGAAGATGACGGGATTTTAATGGTGCAGGCCCAATCGTAATTAACAGTTGAATAAACTCATCGGGCGGGATTTGATTGGCGGGTTAGGTTTTTAATTAATCGTGTGGATTAATTAAATCCTTTATACAGCAGGAAAGCGATCGGGGATGGTTTTTTAAACCAGAGTCAAACGTTGGGGTAAGGATTATTAACTCAAGTTTAAGCGACGGGAAAATTGAAAATACAAAGGGGATGAGTTATTTGTTTGAAGTTTTAGTTTTAAACTAACTTCGGGATTTTTTTGATTTAAACATATATCGAATATGTTTAAATATTTTTCATATATTTTTATTATATGATAATTAAACCAAAACGATTTATTTACCATAGGGGGTGGGAATATATATAATGATATATTTTAACCAAAGGGGGTGGGAATATATATAATGATATATTTTAACCAAAGGGGGTATAAAGTGGGTTTTTCATTTGAACGAGTTAGGAATAAATACTTTGGTTAAAATCATAATACATGGGTTTTTGGGATATTATATAAAATGAATTATATATAATAGGAGAAGGTCATTTCTATAAGGAGTTAATAAATAAAATCAATGTTAATATGACAAGGGGACAAGGTAAACTTCAAAATACATTGATATAACTAAGAAAGTGAAGTTTTTAGAAGCAAATTGCATTGTAATCACTTCATCACTTAAACTTAGGATAAAATGTGATTTTGAGGGTTTTCTATGAAATATCTCATGATTTTCCTAAGTAAAATGGGATTTTACTTAGGAAAGAATTTTTTGAAATAAATGAGTGTGATGATGAATGATTTTAAGTACTTAGGTTTTTTCCAATTATTGGGCCGAGGGTCCGGTCCCTCCAAAAGTCAAGGAAATGCCTTGAGCCCCTTTAATTTTCAAATACCTTAGCACTTAGGGGAAATTAGTGAAATCTTTAGGGAAAAATGAAGGGGAAGTTAATAATCTTGACTTTGCTTTGCTGTGAATTTTTTCCAATGTAGTATCTGCCTTTGTACTTGTGATGAAAGTACAATTGAACACATTTAGAACCATCATTCATCACATATAATTCTGCAACAACATCTACCTACCCTACATACTTTACCCTATCATTTTCTCTTCTTTATTAGGGTGCACTTAGACTAGCAAACCCTTATCAATCTTGTTTTTCTTTTACATGGAAAACCTACCTAAGTATACACTTATTACATCCAAGGGCTCAGATTAAACTGTTGAGCACCTTTTATTAACTATACATATCTACTTATATGCCAAGATTAAACTGTTTGGCCAAATATTTATTCTCTATTCTACAACATGAAATTGAAGAATGAATGAGTCAAGTTTAAACAGTTTGACTCTTCATAAATTGTGGCAAAAGTTTAACAAGCTGCACACAATTGCTTATTACAGAAAATGAAATAGTAGTGGCATTTAGACTTGCACACTTTCCTGGTCTATTTTTGTTTGGGGTTCATTTCTTTCACTTTTTTGACCAATTTATTTTTTCACCCTTTGATTTTTCTTTTAGGGTATACCATCTTTACATTTTTTAAATTTTTTGATTTTTTTGATAATATGGAATAGCTTTTGCAACAAGAAAAAGGTTTGAACATATTGCATAGTTCGACAAGTCAATCATGAAAAATGATACCTATTGGTATAGGAGCTCCAACCCACCAATTAATCACAGGTTGAAAAGTGTCCATTTTCTATTGATTGAATGGGTTTGGAGGAGCCAATCATAGGGTGCCACATGGCCAGCCCTGAGGCTACCAAGTGTCCCCGAAACGACATATAAATTTTTTGTTGGGTCCACAAGGCCCGACCCTAAGACCTCCCGCCAGGCACACATACACTCTACTATTTGCACTACACATTAGATCTTAAACCCTAAGGGTGGACTTATATTTATGGTTTGTTGAAATAACACATGGGAGTTGGGAACCGTCGGCAATCCCAACCTGCCAGTGGTTATGTCATGTTGTATCACATGGAAAAAATCAAACTACAACCAACTGCATGAAAAAATTTAACCTCCAACATTCAACTTGCAAACAAGTTTTCAACTGGAGTTCTGACCGTAGTTTGCGCAATGAGTTTCGCCGACGGTTGTAACCCGTGGTTTAGGGTTGCATGTGCCCAACTGCAACTTTTAATGCAACGGTTAATATGGCGATCAGTTTAGCAGGTGTGCCTAAAATGGTGGATAGGCCTATTTTAACTCCAGTTAAGTGGAGTTCTCCACTTTTAGTGGAGCTTTCCTAGGTAAAACTGGGCAAAAGTGTAGGAGGCCCAATTTTCGACCATTTTGAGTGAATGAAGAGTCATTTTTGACTTATTGGAACATTCTAGAGCCATTGGTGCAGAGAAAATAGAAATTAGAGCACTGTAACTACATGTAATAGAAAAAATTTGAGCATAATGAAAGATGGACATGCCATTGAAGCTGGACCAACAAATGTAGCCCAGGAGGGGTGAACTGCTTCATCATGCCTGTTGTGTAAATTTCATGTGGTGACTTATTTCTCTATTTTACATTGTTATTCAGTGTTATTTAAGCTTTTTTTATGCTTCTAATTCACTAAAAATCATCTACATTTCATGAACAAAACACCTTAAACCTTATGAAAACTAATGAACTGATTATGCACATGTTTTTAAACTGAAAATACACTTAGCACAAAAAAATAATACAGTCAATTTAAGATTAGTCCTCGGGGCGAATATTGATTTGATTGTAACCAAAAAAATCATCCATGAAGGAAAATATTTCACATCTGGCACATTCGTCAATAATTTGGTTGATAAAGGGAGTGGGATAGTTGTCTTTCGGACAAACATGGTTAACATCCTAATAATCGACACACACTCTAATTATCCCCTGTTTCTTCATGAAAAGAACAATATTATAAACCCAATCAATAAGTGGAACAGGGTAAATGAAACCAACATGCAAAAGTTTTTCAACTTTAGTGGCAAAAACTTTCTTAGGACGAACAAGACAGAGGCACTGTTATACCAGATTGGCATTAGGGTACATTTTAATCTCATGCTCAACAATGATCGAGTCGATGCCTGGAATTTCCTCATATGACCAAGCGAATATATCTCAGAATTCATAGAAAAGAGAATGATAAGTGTCAAGTTCAGATGGAGAACAAGATGCACCGAAATAAATGTTTTATACAATTCCAAGTTTGGTCAAAATATTGATAGAAATCATTTCTTTGATATTTGATTTGTTTCGCTTAGAATAAACGATGTGGAGGAATAGAATTTGTCAAGAAAACAACGACCGTAGGGTCATATAGTTTAGTTGGATTATCTTCATTGTAAACTAGAAGATGGGATCGTTGATGTGAATCTACCCATGGTTCTTCTTCCGGCATAATAAATTCCATAATGCTCTCATCTGTTGAGAATACATGTGAAAAAGGATCAGAATAAGTACCATAATCCAAAGAATGATCGACCTAAACAATCAGTGACAAAGAATTTGGATTGGCTGCATAAGAAAAAAATATTTATTTCTATGCGAGCTCGATTGGGATTAGCGACATGATTTCACCCATCCTATCTATTTCAAAATCATTGGGAATATTCCTTAATTCAGATGAAGTGGAAGGTATCATATTACAGGTCTCTATTTTTGCGATTTCCGTCAATGTCGTAAGCAACGGTAATGAAATGTGCCCATTAGGGAATAATCCTTTAAGATTTCTACACCAATGTTCTGAAGAGATGGTGGGGGTATGTGAACAAATTGAATGCTTCCAGTTGCCTGGGAACCAGAGGTGAAGAAGGAGAGTTGATCAATGACTGTGATGCCTCCCTTATGGGGGAAGATGACCATACGAAAGTAAGTAGATACAACCGCAACCATAGCATAAACCCACGGTCTTGCAAGTAATATATTGTAGTCAAGGGGTTTGTCAACGACCTCAACTTCAATAGTAACTGTTTTACCCCCTAGTTCAACTTTCAGGTCACTGAGAATTCCATAAGGCTTATATGTACGACCGTCAAGAGCTTTCAACGTCGTAGGTGATTGTGATAAAGTCATCAAGCCAAGTGACTTCCAACAACTCATAAAAATGATATAAGTAGATGCACCTTCATCAATGATTGTCCAATGAATGAAGTGATTGAGGACATGTACTTGAATAAAAAATAGTAATTATGCTAGTAATTGTGGCAAATAGCCTGCATGATTAAAGACTAAAAGGTTAGAATCTGTCGGATCGATTCCACCAATCGTCGACAACAAAGCCTGATTTTTGGAGGGACAATTCTGAATAATCTCAAGCGTTGACATAACAGAAGGTGACTAAGCTAGATCTTCGACTATGTTATAATTTTGAGCTACACGAGCTCGACGGTTGAATGTTGATTTATGAACAACTCCCTTTGACGGCTTTATTTTTAACTCAGGAATACTAGGCAGTGGAGCCAAATCAGTAGAAGTTGAAGTCAAAGTAGTAGGTTGATTTGTAGTGTGACCATTCGATGATGACAACGGATTACAATAATATTTACTTCGAGTATACACCAAAATATTAGTTTTTGTTGGGTGTGGAGCCTGATTATATTCTTTGTTTAGATGTATCACAACATTGGAACCCTGTTCTTAACGGGGCAACAACGCCGCCCGTAATTGAACGCTGCTTGTGGGGTCCAGGGGGGTGACTACGACTTTATGGAGCCCCCCTGGTGGGGGGTTTCAGGGGAAGTGCCCCTAATGCTAAAAAAATATTTAAAATTGCCTTGTAAAAGTATTGTAATTTCTAGTCAATCTAAGCCATTCATTAGGCAGATGATCTGACGGTAGAAGTTATGTTTAATTTAGGGTTTTTTTTCCTAGAAGGCAACCCCTCGTTTTGTATGAGGGGATTGTAATTTCGGCTATGTATTGTATGTGTATTCTCAGAGTGAGAAATAGATAGGGATATTGTGGGAGAGAACAGAGGATATTACGGTGGATCTGTTGTAGGTTGTGTTTCTTCATTTTGTTGGATATAGAAAGGAAGGACTGGCTGTTTGGGGTGGACGTAGCCAAAACTGGGTGAACCACGTATATCTGTGTCTCTCTGGTTTTATATGTTTTCTATGTTTGTGTTTCCGCATATTTTATGTGTTGCATTGCTCTGTAATATATAATTTTCTAACAGTTTTGGGCTTAGTGGAGGATAGAATAAGCACTTGCGAACTAGAAGCGGGATATGTAGCAACCATATGTGTTTCCAGTTTCAGAAAAGGATTTTTCAACACTGCAGATGCGACAGAAGTCTTGGGAAGCTTTGAAAATTCTGAGCGATGCAGACATTCTCACGTAAAATTCTCCTCATTACATATCAAACAAGGGTAACGAGGTTTCCAAGAAGAACCAGATGAATCAGATGATTTTTCCTGCGGGGGTGAATTTTGTTTCTTCTTATATTTCACCTTCTTCTTACTTCTGAGCTACTTGTCACTTTTTCCTTTGTCAGATGAAACGACATATATTTTATAAGAATATGCAGGATCAAATGCAACAGGGTTTTTATTTGAAATAAAAAGTGTAGAACCATATGGTCGAATTGCTGATAGAGTGCTAGTAGAACCAATCACACCATCATTGACATGAATTTCATTACCAGATAGAGAAGGAGGAATAGAAAAATTTGGTCGGGGTGCATTTAGAATATTTTCATAGAGCATGCCAAACTAAGTATAAATGAAATCCAGATATTGGGCACGAGAAATTACTTTCTCTTCAGTGACAACACCACCTTTGGCCACATCCTTAGTGATAGATGGCAACAAGGACTTTATAAACCACTCAACTAAAAGCTAACTAGGAACAAATTTTTTAACTATTCGACGACAATGCCACTCATGTATATGATCTGATATATGAGTAGCAGTTGTCTATTTAAAGCTAGTCAAAAGTTCTGTTCCAGTTTCATATCTGATGGGAAAATGGAAGTGGGTTAAAAAATTAGTGGCTAAAGTTGTAAAGTTATCGAAATAAGCTTGTGGTAATTCAATATACCACTTCGCAGCCTAACCAGTAAGCATTTCCTGGAAAAGACGTAGTCTAACAAAATCATCATTCAAGGAATTTGATGAAAACCATAAGTGATAAGTCATACCATGCGTAGATGGGTCTTCTCCAGAATTTCCATTGAATTTTGGAATATCAGAGGGTAATTGATGAGAAATCACCGGCCACCAAGGTAAGTAATGAATGGGACCATTAGTGAGCCGATTTAAATCTAGTAACTCTAATGTTGCGACAAATGGCAACTGTCAATTTAGAGCAGGTTGAGCATAACCAGGGTAATATGGAATTTCCTGGGAAATAGGCCGTTGTGCACCAACATAAGGATTTTGCTACTGGTAACCCAGATAGGGGTAAGTTTGTTGACCAAACGCTTGATAGGATTGTTGAATAGGACCCAGATAAGATTGAAATTGTTGGAATGATTGGTGTGGCTTCCATAAGATTTGATAAAACTGTTGTTTCCTACCAGGATAATTTGGACCAGGTTGTGAATAGGCAAGACCAGTAGAAGCCTATGAAAAGGGTAAACTAGCCCATGATTGTGAAATTCCTAATACAGATGGTTGTTGTATACTATATTGAGAATACTAAGTTTGTAGACCCAAAACTTGAGGGTTAAGGGTTGAAGGACCCACCTGAGCATACTGAGCAACAACTAAGGAAGAAATAACAGGTGTAGTAGGTACATATGAAATATGTTGAACTAGTTGATATTGATACACAACCGTTTGTGGTTGAATAGGAAAGGTAGGCTGCCATTAACAAACAAGCATTCCAGCATAATATTGACCTAAGGAGTACTACCATATGGCGCGAACATTTGTTGCCCCCTAGCATATGGAGTATAAGGATATTGCACATACTGACTTTCAAATGATGGGAGTCCAGTAGATATTGGATAATATGGATGGTAATTGGATGGAGCAGCCCAATATTGAGCTGATGATGTCAATAAAGGATTGGGTTGTTCAATACTCGTAAGAGAGGAACCAGATAAAATTCCAGATGATGACATGGTGAAGTCCATGGACTAGAGGAGACACCAGCGTAGGTTACATTTAAATCTTGGTAACCTAGTGGGATGGATGAACCACCATAAATATGCAACTTAGGTGTCATAGAAAACATCGAAGATGAAGCAACAGTAGATGTTGTTGCAGCTGTAACAGATGGTACAGTATGGGATGATGTCTTAGCCATGGTGAAATAACATAGTAAATAATCTAAATAATCTATAGGAACTTGAGACTGAGCAGGATCAACAGGGGCATAGAAGGTCAAACGAGGAAAAGACGGATAAAAATGAAGACCCAACCCAAAATGATTTGGAGCTAAAGGGGTTATATCTTCCTGAAGTTCTTCCTCTATTGAAATCAAACCAGGTCAAATCACTTCACATTAGGCCCGAGATAAATTTCAGGCAGTAAAATTTGTGGTAAAGAGGAAGACTCAATAATTACGGATTCCTGAGGATAAGTTGGTTGCACAGGAAAGAATTATTGTTGTGCAAATTCGGGATCAATATTTTCTGGTAAAAGAACAATAGGTTCCAGATCAAATTACAGTTGAACAAGATCAAGTTTTGGATTTACCGTTTTACTAGATTAAATTTCAGTGTTCTCAGGTAACTGTGAGGGTTCCATATTGATAATAGCAGATAAACAGGGATCATTAGAAACAACTCGAGACTTGGTACTCAAATTATCAGATGACTCTGTTAAATTAGATGAAGATGTAGCACCAAAGGTTCCAGAGGTACTGGACTCGGTAGGACGAGCTCTTCTTCATCTACTAGGTGTAGCTTATGGTGCTAAAGGTGGTTTATTCACTGTCCTATGCGAACGATGGGGAAAGGGTTGATCTTCTTCCATGATTTTTGATTGATTTTAATAAAAAAAAAACAAATAAAAAGAGGGTAATGCTAGGAAAAAGGTTTACCAAGCAACTATGAACTACAATATACCTCCCCAGTAAACCAAGGACTTATGTACGTGCAGGAAATCTCCCTGAATGTTGTGTTCAGTGTATCACAGTGTATAAGGAAGTTGACTTGGTTACCATTGGATGGTAAGAAACCTAATTGTTTCCCCCAAAATATACTCGATGGTACGTGGAGGCCCAATCCATATTAGCGCCATCTAATGAAAAACCGCACAGTGAGAGCATCCCCTTATACTTTTCATACTAGAACACCACCGATATACCTGAGGGTACATGGAAGAGCTCTGATATATATACATACGTGGAATGGGGTATCACACTCGAAATGTATCGCATAAAATTAAGGACAACTGCTATGTTTTACAATGTCGAAACACGTCTCTAGCCTAGACCTCTAAATTTTATCATTAAGTGAAAATTCTCCCTTAGATTAATTCAGATAAATTTTAAGTTGATCTTTCTTATAAGTTTGTCTTTCAGGTTCACTGTGAGATGTATTTGACATTCCTAGAATTCGACAAAGATGATAAGCATTCGTTTCAATTCAATTTTCGACAATGAAAATCTAGCTACAAGGGATAGAGCAATTAGATTGTAAGAATCAACAATGAGCACATCTAAATGCAAATTCCCTAACTATTCCTATGTAGCACTCACAATCCCTATATGCAAATGCATGTTTTTCTTTTCAATTTCTTTTAAGTTTAGATGAACGAAAAAAAAACTATGATGCATAAAAAATCAATCAATACTTTCAAGAGAAATGAAGATTGAAACGACAATTCCTCTTTCCGAAAATAAAGAAATGATCAAATGTAAATTTTAAAATTTGGAGCTATTCGAAAATGATAAAGAAAACAAAAAGAAACATTGAATAAACAAATATCCAAAGTGAGGCAAGAATAGTAGAGCCGATCCGGTCTCTAGAGGAAATCAAACACTTGAAAACTTAGTAAACAAGATACTGAAATGAATGGAAAAAGACAAAAATATGATGATTTTTGGTTGGTCACAGGAGAAAGGAACCCCTGAGTGGGAGACAGTGTGTTGCAGAGAACTTTCCCTAAGCCAATAGTGCTATGCAGAGCACTGTGTCAAGACCAACAATGCGTTGGTGCCAGAGGAAACTCAAAAGTAGGCAATTTAACACACTTATTTTACTAAAACACATTAAAATGACTGAAATAAAGCAAGTAAAGTCTACTAGAGGCCGATAAACAAGGATAAAACCACCAAGAATGATCCGTCAATCCCTAGTATGGTCGCCAATTTGTTTTAAGGAAATCAAACCTAATGATAGATATGTTTTCCCTGAGCGTGGTGGTCGCAATTAAAACAACAAAATAAATATATTTAACCTTTTCTTTAAAATGAATAGATAAGGAAAGAACACCTACTTGTGATCTTTTGCTGTTCCTCACCTCCCTTTTGTCACTTCCATTGATCTCAATCGAACTGAACTCGCTTGATTGGTACCTACAATGGATAATAGAAGAAAAAAATGACATAAAGGCATATTATCTATTCATGTTAAACAAATTGAATCGATTATATTTTAAAATACACATATAACATCATGAACACATGTATTAGGAAATGAATAAATCTCTTTATTATGAATTAGAAGGATAAATTAGAACTAGTTGGATCGATTCGATGTCAACTCTCTTGAGCTTCAGTCCTATCCTCATCACATTAGTGAAATCACTCCAACATCATAGCATTACATGCAAACAATGCCTCCAAGAGTTGTGATCTCACCAGCATAACTCTACTAATTCAAATTCTTGCTCTCTTGTGCACTATGATCAATGGTCTTTATAAGTAGTGAAGGTAGTTTGACATTAATGGATCATTGAATGGATTTTACAAAAATGGATGAAGAGTTTTCCTTGTTCATGGGAACATGAGGATAAGAGGTTCAATGGCTCCATGGTGTCCATATTCGAAGTTATCATATGATCTGATAGCTAGAACAACTTCTAGAAGCCACTAGAGGGTGGGAAGATTCTCGAATCCTATGAAAAATTCACTCCCAGTAGACCAATGCATTGTAAAGTGGGCCTCGATTCTATACAATGCAGTTTTTCATGGGAGTAGATGATCTGCAAAGAACTTACTGCAATATAGGGGTGCATTGATGGCTCAATGGAGCACTTAAACTGACATCCAAGAATGAAACTTTCATGGAGGAAAACCATCAAATGGATGAATTCTTTAAGGCATGTAGCAATTAATTTAGAGTATGATAGACCCTAATTAATACTGATCTGGGTTTTGGGAGTGATGCCCAAATTTACCTGTAATAGTGTGTTCACCAAATAAATGAGTGAACCCACAAGTTTTATGTAGATGGTAGGATATACTACTTCACTTGAAGTAGCATCCTACTTTCTCTAGTTTCTTGCTAGAGGAGTCTCCATGGGTTTGCTTCCCTTCATGTGGAACTTCCTCAAAATATCGTGGGCATACTTTCCCTTAGATACAAGTAGCTCCCCATCTCTTTGCAAAATTTCCAATCTGAGGAAATAATGAAAGAGCCCCATGTGCTTCATCTCAAATTATCTTGAAAGAACCTATTTGAAAGAGTTGATGAGTTTCTCATCACTTGTCAGTATAAAATTGTCTACATAAAGTACAATACTTAAAAGTTTACCTTCTACTAGAATATGGTAAATGTTCGCATCTGCTTCACTCTTGGTGAAGTAGATGTCGATCCTGGTGTACCAAGTGATGAGCTCCATCATTAGGTACATTTGGAGGGGTTAATGGTCACATTTTTGGCTTATTAAGTCTCTTTTTCTTGCATTGTAATTATATTATGGTCTATTTATGCTAGTGTAGGTGGTGATTGAGGCTTAACATACTTCGAGTACCTGACATAAGATTAAATGCTAGAAAATCATGAAGATATGGAATTTTTGTGGAGATTTTTTCATAAAGACTCAGAGTAGAAAAAAGGGAGATATTCTAGGGGGTTTTCCACCCTCCTTAACTCCCAAATGCAGCCAAGGGATCCTCAAGATTCCCTCCAACATCTCGAAATCAAAGGAAAGCAAGAAAAATCAGGACCAAGTGCACTCTAGCCTTACTTCACTTGGAGTCAAGTGGACCCATCACCTATTTTATAGGGAGATGTTTGTACCCACCCTTTAGGTTAAATAGATTTGAGCAAGAGCTCATTAGGATTCAGATTTTGGAGAAAGCCATTAGGATCTTTACTCTTGTAATCAATTTTTCAAGACTTTTATATTTATGTAATGATACTATCTTTTGAAATGAATGAGTATTCAGAATTTTCCTTACTGATCTAGTTACAAATAGCTAGGATTGTGGGGTAAGGCCCAATCCATGTGCCTCAACCTATCTTGTGTAATAATTCTTTCCTTTCATATCATTTATCTAGTTTTTCCTATGAATATTTAGCTAGTTTGTTGGTATTTTCATTTTCTATTTTAGTTTTCTTCCATTTGTATTTTGCTGTAGATTTAGTCTGCTTACATAAGTGATAGTATAGGTGATAAACTCCATAAATATGTGAGTCAAGCCTCCCCCTATCACCTCTATCAATAGAGCTTGAGGAGGGTAGACCTTTCCCTTAGACCAAAAATGATATTTAGTTTATGATTTCTTGGAATATATGAGATAAGTTGTTGTAATTACATGAACATGTTCAATATGCTATGGTAGATCTCTGTTTCTAGATTAGGATAGATTTTATTTACAAATTCAAGTAATATTTTCTACTGTATTTATCATGAATTTTTCCATATTTATTGCATGAATAGGTAGTTTGATTGTAGGTATAGTTAGCATCACCAAGGATAAGTTCACCAACATCTCCAGCTTCATCTCTCATCTCCCTTCAACCCTCTTTTCATCAAAATCACCATCAGCCCTATTTTTGGATTTTCCATCCCTACACCGTGAGAAAACCATAGGGGTGAAATACATGCCTCCCAAGATGCCTTGAGCTTGGGAAAAGGGTGGGACACCCCCAAATCATCCTCATCCACCTGAACCACCTTTACTACCCTTTTTTCACCTCTTTTTGGCCTCGAATTTCCCTCGACCTATTTCCTGTAGAAATTTAGGACTTGCCTATAACACTACATGAAACATGTAGCAACACTTGGAAAAACACCTGTGGGACACTCCTTAATCCCATAAAACACCATGGCCACCTTCTAAACATGCAAGAACCACTCATACACCTCTAGCCTTGCCCCCATGTGTTCAAGCCTTCCATCAGCCACCTTAGCACTTTCTTCTCCTAGCTACAAAACAACACATTTTCAAGCATAGTTAGGTCATGAATATTTGCATGAATAAAAGAATGATAGATATCATAGGGTAAGTAGAGTGTGTCTAGCCATTTGGTCCAGATAATTGTGATTATATTATTTTCCTTCATGCCATTTCAATTTAGAAATTTACTTCATGCAAGGTACCTAGGTTTCTTTTACAATTCTTACCATAGTTTAATAAGTAGATTTATTTCATTACAGAATAGTTAGATGTACTTGGTTACTATGGTATAATTTTTTACTTATTGATAGTGCCATGGATTTGAATCATTTGTAGCCTTAGGCCTGATTCCAGAAGTGTGACAAACTTCACCTAGAAACCCTAGAAGTAACACCCTTTCGTAGAGCTCAGAAGAGGATGACATGAGTAGAATGCATCTGCTGTGTATATAGCACTGTCACCTCAAATTTTGTATGAAACCCAGTTTGAAAAAGTAAAGTAGGCAAACCTCTAGGATTTTTAGCATTCTTGGTGCAATACCAGGGCTCACCACTTTTTGGCGTCGTTGCCAGGGAGGTGTCTAGTAGATGCTTTGATCTTGTTTTAGCATTATTTTCAGCTTTCCTTTTTCATGTTGTTTTAGAGGTATAAAACAAATACCAAAAAAATCTAATTTTCATGCCTTGTAAGAATAGGGATATTCACGGAATTTTTTTACCTAAAACCCCCACATCATCACATAGTCACCCTTCACTCTTGTTCAGTGGCTATGATATTGAACACACCATAGGTGAGCCTTCTAAAAATTTTTAAGAACCTATTGGGGAAGAAGAAGACCTTGTTTCAACTGAGGGACATGCTTCACCTATCTTAACCATGGCTAACACTGAAACCCATGAAGCCTTTCCCATTAGAGAGGTAGAGGGGGAAACTAAGATGAAAAACATTAGCCCCTCAACTCTTCCACACTTTCATGGACTTACTTCAGAAGACCTTGACATATTCATGTTTGAATTTGTTGTTGTCTGAAGGACCTATGACTATGCCTTAGATGATCATAAATTGAAGCTCTTCCCATCTACCCTTAAGGATGCAGCCTTGTGCTGGTTCATGGGTCTACATATGAACAACATCACGGCTTGGGTACAGATCCAAGAGGCATTCAAAATAAAAAATAGAGACTACTGTAGGTCTAAGGAAACTAAGGATGATATATTTAGGATGACTCTAGGGCCTCATGAATCCCTAAAAGACTATGAAGAGAGGTTTCAGTTAAACTATAAGAGAGCCAAATGTACTCTTGATCCTCGATCACTTAAACTTTTACTTCTTCGAGGGATCATAGAGGAGGTGATAGAAACCTTAAATATGTTATCAGGAGGAGATATCTTCCAACTGCCTTGTGAAACAATAAAAACTATCTTCTGGAACCATTCTAGGCACATTAGGAAGAAAGGAAGAGCTGGCCAAATTACATCCAACACCCCTTCCTCTTCCACCTCCATCAAACACGAGATTGGAAACATGCTGGAGGACTTCCAGAGTGACATGTTGCACACCTTTGTTTTGCAAATGGACACAATGCAGGTCAAAAGGAAGCAAGAGGAAGCAGAAATATCCTTAGCTATATTTTTCCCTAGATGTACCAGAAAGCACCCAAGAAATGAATGTCCACTAAGTGTCATAGAGGTTTTATTAGTCTATGAGGACAATCAAGCCACATAAAAGTGTCCCTCCTTACCTGGACTTAAATATGTATATCAAGGTGGAGAAGTGGGGCTAGAGAAACTCTTTTTCATCAACTAGAGAAGCCCTCCAGGCCCTAGGTCATATCAATAGGGTATGGAAGGTGCACCTTATTCTTATTATCACAATAATTTCAGTGCACCCATGAAACCTTGGTACACCCCACTCCTCCATCTTAGCGTACAACTTCTACTTGGCCTTACAACCCTCCATATCACCCTTAGTCTATGAACCAACCATTTTAGAAGTATGTTCCACAACTACCTCAGTGAAATAATCCATCCCAAGGGTGGAGGCCTCAACAAAATCAACTGCCTACTCTAATGCCTGAACCCCAACCTCAACCTCAACTTATTGATGCTGCTCCACCTAAGCTGCCTCAAATTCTTGCACAACCAAATCCGAACCCGAACAACATACATGCACAACAGGCTTACAATGGAGAGACATCTTATCCAGCTTATGCCGTGGAGATACAATATATTAATCTCAGGTTGGGGAGATTACTCCTAGACAACAACCCTCCATCTCCACCTATGGAGGTTGAGGAGGAAAACGAAGAAGGTAACACTCAGATCCAACAACCTCCTTTTCTTGAGTGCTTGATCCATCCTAGCTAGCACACCCTAGAGGAGACTGAACTTCTGAGAGAATTGAAAAAATTGTGTGTAAAGATACCACTTATCCAAGCCATTAAGGATGTCCCTATTTACAATAGGCTCATCAAGGAAAAGTTCTTCAAGATACCTGGGAGAAAGAAGAAAGATACCCCCACCATCAATGTGGTAGGACAACTATACGACTTAATGCTGGGAAGGGTGACCTTTCCAAAGTACCTGGACCTTGGTAGTTCAATTGTAGATGTGCACATAGATGGCATCATAGTACCCAATAATATGATTGATCTAAGGGCTACCATCAGTGTCATGACCAAGGAAACTATGTTGAAACTTAATCTCCAAAGGACTTTGAGGAAAACCACAATAATTCTGCAACTTGCAAACCGGTCCATAGTAACTCTAGAAGGAATTGTTGAGGATGTTATGGTTACATTTAACTCTTGAAAGTATCCTACATATTTCATGTTTCTACAACCAAAAACCAAGTTCAATCTCATCTTAGGGAGACCTTGGTTAGCCACTGTAGATGCTTATATTAGCTGTTGGGCTAGAAACATGACCATTAAAAATGGAACCTCGTCTAAAAAACTCGCATTATATCCTCCAACCAAGCCTTCCATTGATCATGATCTACCTATATGGTTGGAGGATGAAGAATATGAGGTATATAAAACTACCCCTATGTGTACCATAGATTTGTTTCTTAGAGGGGGACAACTTGATGAAGACGAACTCATCGACCATGCCATTCAGAACTAGTCCCCCACTAACAGTCCTCTTGAAAACCTAGTCAAAGAGTCTGAAAACCAACCTTGGATGGAAGTGCACTCGGTTGATCCAACCTCTGAAACCACCAAGGCTATTGAGTTTGGCCCATCTAGATCTCTAAAAATCAACTCAAACCTCTCGGATGAAGAAGAAAAGCAGTTGTCCAACTTTTAAAATAAAACCTAGATGCATTTTCTTGGGATTACAAAGACATGAAAGGGGTGCATCCTTCAGTATGAAAACATAATATTTACATCAAAGAAGGATGAAAACCTGTGTGACAACCCCAAAGAAGGATGAACCCAAATACGAAAGACATATTCAAGGAAGAGCTGAAGAAACTGTTGGATGCAGGTTTTATTTATCCTATATCAGAAAGTGAGTGGGTATCTCCTCTTTTCCTTGTCCCAAAGAAGAATGGAGAATGATGAATTTGTGTTGACTATCGAGAACTTAACAAAGCCACCAAGAAGGGCCATTTTCATTTTCCCTTTGTAGACCAAGTCCTAGATGGCCTTGCAAGGAAGAATTTCTTTTCCTTCTTATATGGGTTCAGTGGGTACAATCAAATTCAAATCAGCCCTAAAGACTAGGATAAGACTACTTTCACCTACCCTAGGGGTACCTTCGCTTACAGAGTCCTACCCTTTGGGTTGTGCAATGCCCCGAATACCTTCCAAAGAATTGTCCTGAGTATTTTCTCTAAGCTAGTCCATGACTCTATTGAAATCTACATGGATGATTTCACACAATATGGGGATGAATTCCAGGAAGCTCTCTCCAATTTGGGTAAAGTACTGAGAATGTGCATTGAGATGCATCTCTCCCTGAGCCTAGAAAAGTGTGAATTCTTGGAGAGAGCAGGAGTTATATTAGGACACTTAATCTCCCAAGTAGGAATACAGGTGAACCTGAGAAAAATAACTATTATCAAAAGGGTACCTACTCCTCAAAAGCAAAGAGATGTCAGGAGCTTCTTAGGGTTAGCTGGTTATTATAGAAGATTCATCAAATATTACAGTAATATGGATTCACCACTATTTTTTTTATTGGCCAAAGATTCTAAGTTTATTTGGTCTGGTCCTTGTCAAGAGGCTTTTGAGCTCATTAAGGGAAAGTTGACTACTGCCCCCATTCTCCGAGGTCCAAATTGGACTCTACCTTTCCACATCCACACAGATGCATCCGACAACGCTATGGGGGCAACATCAGGACAAGTAGAAGACAATTTACCTTATGAAATATATTTCATCAGTAATATCTTGTCTAAGGCCAAGCTAAATTATAATGTCACAGAGAAGGATATGTTATCCATTGTCCATGATTTAAACAAATTTATACATTATGTAACTGGGTATCAGACCTTTATTCACACTAACCATGAAACCATCAAATATTTAATGAAAAAACTGAATGTTAATGCTAGGATAGTTAGATGGTTGTTAATTTTACAATAGTTTTACCTAACCATTGTTGATAAACCTGGAAAGGATAATGTTGCAACAGATTTTTTATCCAGGTTAGCTCTATTTGCAGGTGAAGAAGGAGTGGTGGATGACCAGCTGCTAGATGAACATCTCTCTGCTATATCATCACTCTTACCATGGTTTACTGATATAGATAACTACTTGGTTACTGGAAAGTTCCTTCCTAATATCTCATTTAGGGAGAAAAGAAAGATCATCAGAAAAAACTCCCCTTTCACATGGATAGTGGGAAATATTTTCAAGCTAGGTCTTGACAAAATCCTCAAGAGATGTGTAGGGGAGGAATAATTTTTTGATATCCTCTCTGCATGTCACGATAGCCCTTTTGGAGGCCACTTTTTTGACAAAAAGGAATGATTTCAAAGTTTTGCAGGCATGATACTATTGGCCTACCCTTCACCAGGATGCCAAAGGATACACTAGTAGGTGTGACCAGTGTCAAAGGATGGGGAAACCTACACAAAGGGATGAGGTGCATTTGCACCCTCAGGTGGCCCTTGATCCATTTGATAAATGGGGCATGGATTTCATTGGGCCTATCGATCCACCATCTGGACAGAAAAAGTATATCATAGTCTGCGCTAAATCCCTGACAAAGTGGGCTGAAACAAAAGCTGTGAAGGTAGAAACCGAGGAGAAAGTAGACAAATTTCAGAGGGAGAATGTGTTTTACAAGTTTGGGTACCCCAAAGAAGTAGTCACTAATCAGGGGGCACAATTCACTTCCTATCTATTGAGAATATTTTGAGGAGGAACAAGATTAATCATAAGACTTCTACTACCTACCACCCTCAGGCGAATGGCCAAGTGGAAGTGACTAACACAACCTTAGAGAGTATCCTCACCAAGGTTGTGAGAAAAAACATGAGAGATTGGGAAAATAGATTGGTAGATGCTACTTTGGCCTACAAAACTACCTGGAAAACAACAACGTGATCCAATCGTTATGACCTAGACTATGGAAAGAAAGTTTTGCTTTTAGTTGAATTTGAATTCAACACCTTAAGGATGAAGCTGAGCTAGATCTAGAATTTTCAAATGCCCAAAAAGAGAGGTTTCTACAATTAAATGGATTATATGAGTTGAGGATGCAAGCACTCCTCCACACAAAGGTAGTTCAGTTGCAAATGAAGGTCTGGCATGACAAGAATATTAAGGAAAAGACCTTTCAAGAAGGATATTAGGCGATGTTTTATGACTCAAGGTTTAAGGAATTAAAAGGAAAACTAATGACAAGATGGCTGGGACCATACAAAGAGGACAAATTCTATTATAATGGTGTAGTTCAGATCAAAACCATAGATGAGGAAGAAATTCCCCTACTTGTCAATGGTTACAAACTCAAGGTTTACAAGAAGCCCTTGTCTAGGGAATAATTTATAAATTCCATAAGCAGGGAAGTGTATGTCATGGGAAACTCCATAGTTTCCAATGGCTCCTAAAGAAAAAAAGAGAAAAAAATAATAAAGAGGCATGGGTATGTTATCACTTGAATTGAACCTTAGGCTGAGAAAGGCAATTCCGAGGTAACCTCAAACCACACTTAGCCAAGTAGCTAGTGCTACTAGGCTAGGAGAGGGCTCTCTTCATATAGATCACAGCCAAAATGACTTGAGGAAAGAATATATTAGGCTAGATATAGTAGCTCAGGGTTTTTGATTTTGATTGTGTAGGGTTTTGTTGGATCAGGAGGAGTCAAGCAGCTAGGGCAAGGAAATTAGGTCAAAATTTGCAGGGTGTTCTATGGGGCAAAGTAGGTAAAACGTTTAGCACTTTAGGGTTTTTATGATGATATGGTTAAGACAGGTGAGGAGATAGAAAGAGCATGGTGAACTCATGATTTCTTTCTAAACTAAAGAAAATTACAAATTATGAATGCTTACCCAAAACAAAGCATAAAAATTATGGATTATGTTCATCTAACTTGAAAACATTCATTAAATAGCAATGAAATGATGGATGAAATACAAAAAACATTCTAACATATTAGAACAAATTTTTTTTTTGAAACTAAACACAATACCACATGGATCCCAAAAAAATAGTTGCAAATTTGATTAATGTCCAGGCCAAAACTGATACAAAAATATGTCTCTTGAGATGCCAAAGCTCCATGTGAGTCCAACCATTACAATGACTAAGGAAATACATCAAATAGACCTCAAAAATACTCTCCCTAGTCTCAAGGAGTCAATTCTATGAGATAGGGATCAATTTCACCTACTCCCAAACAAGAATCTGAAGACTAGGAAGACCCAACAATTTGCCTCTAAAAGAGAGGAAACTGATTCATTTGACCTCTAGAGGACTTATCTGATGTATAAACCATATATAACAATAAAAACATGAAATTTACCTTTATCTTGACCTTTTACACCAATAATTTCTCATTTCCCAAGATAAAAGTCAGAAAATCAAAATTTGCTAAAGATGGTGAAAATGACATTTTCCTGGCAAAAGCACAACGCCATGACAGAAAAAATATCCTCTCTTGCAAGAAACGTTTGGAGGCATTCCTGGTGTCCAAATCAACTCCATGATAGCTCATTAGAAATCTCTCTAAGTCCAGTTTCCAAATATTCCTCATGTTTCCATAATGGTGCCCATATTCCCTACCAAAAATCACTTCTCCCAAGACTGGTAAAAGCGCAACACCAAGGTCAAAAAGGAGGCAGAAACATGAAAATTTGGTGGTTTTTTTCACTTTTGAGGGACCAGTTATCCTCCAAAATTTCTGAAACTTTCTGGGGTTTATGTCATCATTATGAACATGATTTTGGTGACCATTTTTCCATTGGAGGCTCCAAGGCAAATTTTTTGTCTGCCCAAATTGCCTAAAAGAACCAAAATTGCACTAAAGTGCCAAATGTGCCAAAACTTGCCAAAATTGTGAGGTCACTTGCTGATCAAGGGCTTGAGGCATGAAGAGACACCTCAGAAAGTATGTTTAACCTCTCCTTCTCCTTTTTCTCGGTCAAAGCTTGAATTTTTGCATGGGCTCGTTTGAGCTTGGCCCTTGCAATTTTATTTCTCATGGCATAGTGCTTTGCCATTTTCCTATGAATATCATTGTCCTTTTTGGCCTTCTCTTGCAAGCTCTCCAAATGAAAATTGGCTCTATCAAGCCATGAATCTCTATCTCTGCTAATCTCTATGGCAATTAGCTCACTTGGAGTGAGCTGCTCTGCCAACTCAGCTTCTCTCTGTCTCTCACGGGCTAGAGCTCTCTTTAGCCATATTGTCTTTGGTCTCTGTCTTGGAGGCTGATCCTCCTCATCTTCAATCTCTCCAAATCTATCCAAGGTCTCCTCCAGCAAGGCTTTAGCCCTTTCTGCCTCTTTCTTTGCTTTGATGGTCCCGACCTCATTAATGATTTTCTTGGTTTTTAGCTGCTAATTTTCTTGCTGAAGAAAATCAATCACATATTGTGCTATATCAAGATTAGCTTGAAGTTCACTAATCTTTGCCTCTTTTCTTCTAATTACTACACTGGTGACTCTATCCTCATCCTCCTCATCAAGTTCAATCAACTAAAACTCCTGCTCTGTTTCATGTTTATCCTCCTGCTCCTCAATGATTGGCTCTTTAGCCTTTTCTTTGCCCTTGTCCACCTGTTTTGTTGATGAAGAAGGCATGGCCCCTTTCACTCCAAGTGAAGCAAACACATGCTTGTGGCCTCTCTGATAGGTCTTGGGAAATGGATCAACATCAGTCACATTAGCCCAAGTTGCCTCAATGTCATTTTCACTACTTAATGCCTCAGTATCATGATGTGATGATGGTGAAGGATTTTAGAAAGGTGAAGAAGTAGGATCAAGATGAGGTGAATGAATATGAATATTTGATGATGTATGAGCAGCATGCTGAGATGGAGAAGTGGATATGGGAGGAGGAGATGATGAAGGGATACTCTGCTCATGATGACTAAGTGGGGTAGTGAAAATTTCATTTGCAATGAATGTGTCCCATGAAATGTTCTTCTTCTCAAGCTGATGCATGACTATCATCTTAATGAGGGAATGGTGAAAAATACTGCATTTGATGATTATAATGCCTCCTTTGAATGTATGCCATATTGTCAATGCTTTGGGAGAGATATTAAGGTATATGAAGCATTCTCACTCTAGTGAAGTGCATGAGGATTCATATACGGTATGAATAGAGTCGAGAAAAACTCCCCTCACAAGTGATGTACTTCATGATTATTTTCATCATGGGACATACCGGTCAAGGAGATGAGAGAAAGGGAAAACAATTTTCTTGTCATCCTTATATCTAGGTTTGAGATATGGTTCATAATAGCTCAGATCAAGGTTTACCTTTTTAAACCATTTCTCTCCCACATTAGGGATCCCTGTAATAGCTGAAATGGCACTAGTGGACATGGTAAAAGTGACCCCAGCAAGAGTGACCTGCCTATCATGAATATTTGTGATGAACAACCTTGTCAACACAGGGTGATACTGAATCTGTTGCACCTTCTCACAAAACTCAAAACAACCAACATGTTTAAAACAAGACACAGTGAGAGGAGAAGCCATGAGTTCCTTTGTAGTTTTTGGTTCATATCTATAGATTTTCCCTCCTTTGTGATCACTTTTCTTTGGTGTTTGTTCCTCACTGATACCTCTGTCCTCCTCTTTAGACATCTTGAGCTTTGAAGGCTTTGAAACCCTAGGGATGAGGTAGATGGGGATGGGGAGTAAAAATAGGTCTAGGTAATAGGGGGTCTAGGGAATAGGGATAGGGTTATAAAAATTTAGGTAAATTGGGGCAGGGGTTATTGAACTTAGGGAGGTGATAGGAAATCAAAATGTTTAGGCAATTGGGAATTAGAATTTTATTACAGGGTTCATAGGGCTGCCTAGGAAATTGAGATGCCTAGGACTTAGGGTTTAGGGAAAGGGATATGGTGTTGTAGGGAAGGAATAGGGTTTATAATGATGTAGGAAGAGAATGTGAGGTTTATGGGCACCAAGTTTGAGAACAATGAGTGAATCTAGAGTTTGTAGCTAAACCAACTTCCGAATTTCACATAGAAACCAAAAAAATTATGAAATTCCTCTTGAAGACTACAAGGAGGTGAAATTTACATGTTACTTACTTGTCAAAGGTGTTGAGAATCTTTGCTGAATATTTGAGGCAATTTGGATGAGTTTCGAAGCTTAGAGAGCGAATTGGACATCAACGCAACACTCAAACAAAAGCACAACACCACTGGTGATTAGCGTAGCGCCAGTGTAATTTACTCTGTGGTTTTCGGGCATTAGTGCAACGCTCGGACAAAAACACAGTGCTAAGGTGTAAAAACGCAACGTCTTGAAATTTTGACCCAAACTCCTCATAAAACTCAAATTTTCTCCTTTGCTGAAAACTCTTGATGGCTGAATGGCAACAATGACTTGTTTTGAGGTGCTTTGACAGGCTTTATAGTTTTAGTGGATTTGAAATTTACTTTAAATTACCCACTTTTCTAATGTTCACTTTTCCTCTTTGACATTGATACTCTTTTTTCTTTATTACTTTTGGCATTGCAGGCCTTATCAAACATGGAGTTTGGCTCTCTTTGCTCACTTAGGCCGGACATGATTGCATTTTGACAGCTCAGGATTAAATTTATTACATATTAAAACATGAAATTCATTTGGACAAATACAAATAAATTACATATTGAATTTTATATCAAAATGAAATTTTGATATAAAAATAATTAAACTGAAAAAAATACAACTTTGAAAGTATAATAAATACATCATGATGATCTTATTTGGTCACTCTCATACATGTGCTGACCTCATCTGAATGAAGGAGTGACCTTGAGAAATGAAAAACCCTAATGACCTAATGGGATTGCTTTTTTACCTGACTTTTGAATGAGGTTTTGACTTTAAAGACTTCCAAGTGAACAAAGCATTTCCATAGGTCTTGTTATGCTCAAGGAGACGTGAGAATGAGTCAGTCAATATGATCTTCTGAGGGAGAATTAAGATTATTTTACAAGGACAACCACCAGTGGAAAATTTTTATGTCATGACCTAATGGAATGATAAAAAAATTATTCAGAATGGGACACCTAAGATGCACATGCAAATGTGTTTTGATCCCTGATGGAAGTATGCAAATATTGACACTAAAAAAATCCATTGAAATGGCCTCCCATATCCATTCTGGAATCATAATCAACTGCAATAAACCACCTAGATGCTTTCACTCTGATTTTACCCATTGAAATTGTAAACAAATTGCAACGATATCAACAACCTCTTTCTTTATATTCAACTAGCAGTATAATTTCTTCACAGATATTAGAGTTTTATGATATCCCATGCGACCTTGAATATCACTTAACGAAAAACTCCCTCAAGAGAAGCTTCTTGAGCTCACTTTTCTTTGGCACATAGATTTTGTCCCTAAATCTCACCAAACCTTTTGCCATAAGATGATAATCCACATCCTGTTCACCTATAAGCTGTTGTTGTAACCTGTGCTTAAGTTGTTGGTACATGTCATCCTCTTATCCCGCCTGTAAGATTTAATCCTGTAAATCTGTCCCATACGAACTCATAGTTGCTATTTGATTTACTTGCACTCTTCTGCTTAGAGCATCCACAACCCTTTTATCCTTACCCTTAATGTACCTGATCTTGAATTCAATTTCACTGAGCGTGGCCAACCATCTAGATTTCTTGGTATTCATATTAGGTTGGTTGAACAAGTATCTCAACCCACTGTGATCACTCATCAATACAAATCTTCTTCCAATAATATAGTGCCTCAACATCTCTTGCAACTCAAGATATGTGTCACATAGTTCTTCTCATGCTCATTCAATTTCATTGACTCGTAGCATACCATATGTCCCTCCTGCATTAGAACTCCACCAAGTCCTCTCTTGCAAGAGTCTATACACACCACAAACTCTTTATCTGGATCTACAATATTTAGAACTAGAGAATTTGAAAGCAATTGCTTCAACTTCTAAAAACTTGTTGCAAATTACTCTGTCCATTCAAATTTATTTCCTTTCCTTTGCAAAGATGTAATAGGATAGGAAATTTGTGAGAATTTCCCGATGAATCTCTTGTAACCTGCAAACCCCATGAATAATCTAACCTCATCCAAATTCCTAGGAGCTTCCCATTCCATGATACTTTGATTATTTTGGGTAAACATGAGCTGAGGGCTACAAAAACTGGCCTGTAAATTATTTGAGAATCACCAAGAAGGTATAATTCACTTTCATGATAGTTGTAATAACATTTTTTAATTCGTGAATTCATTAACTATTCATCAACTAATCAAAACATATCTAGAGCCATAGCTAGAAATTGTTATGGAACCATGCTTATAACCAACATATAACCAGATTATTAGCCATGATATAAAAACCATCAAATCCACATAATGATAAGTACAATTACTCATAGAATACAATAGGAAAAGAGCTCGTATTAACATATGCAAAATCAAACCAAGTCAGGGACTTCCATGTACGACCTGACCATAGATTGAGATGAACCAAATATTTCTTGTAACACCTCCTCCCACATTTACCCACTTTCACTGGCTTTTCCATGGTACACATGAGCTAAGGGTCACTAATGTAAGACTCAACATCCTAGGTGACCTTAAGGAAATGGAACCGACAACTTAAGACCTTACTAATTTCTCTCATGTGCCACAGGACCTCCTGAAGTAAACCAACCCCTCTAGGTGTCCAACCCCTGAGACAACTCACTTTTTCCCTGACCTAGATCCTTAATCTCTCCCTTTACAAGGCCTCCATGCAACTATGGGTTCAAATTCACACTCATAAGCCCGCATCCCTGCGATTGTGGAATTTTTTTCTTATTTCTATGCTAATGACTTTGAATGTTGTGCCACATTTTCAGGGCTAAGACTTAGGTCTCTGCTCAAAACTTAGTGAAAATTCCATTGTTGATAAATGACATGGGAATAATGCTTGTAAACCAAAAACTAAAACAAAGACTTGACCTGACCGTCCTCAATCGAGACTAGAATTCTATCAAACACTTGGTGAATATGAAACCTAGAGGTTGTTAGCGCTCAAATCTACCTTAGGCTGAAATAAGGTAAAACTCAAGGCTACATCAAACCACGCTCAGCCTCGTAGCTAGCCCTACGAGGACAGGAGAGGGCTCTCTCTAGGTCTATCTCGATAAAATGAGCAATAGGGTGCGAGATGACTTATAATGAATACTGATTTTAGGCTAGTAAAGAGATAGGAAAGTTTGATTTTGATTTTTTGGGTTTTTGTTGAAAAAATGGGAAAAACAATTTTGGGTCCGGGGATAAGGCCAGATCTTTGCAGAATTTGAGTTGGGGCAAGGTAGGCAGTAGTATTGATGCTTTTGATCAGGTGTATGGATGGATCAGAATGACAAGGAGCTGAAGAGGGCAAGGGAGAACATGGATCCTCTCCAAACAGGCGAAAACATGTAAAACTAAACAAATTTAAAGGCGGAGCACTGAAACAATGGATTCAACCTCATTTACTCATTCATTTAGTTTCAGAAGCATAAGAAGGGAATGGCATACATTAAACATGAAAGAAATTACAATAAACTGAGAGAAAACACCATCAAGAACTGAAAGCCACAAGAATCCCAACAGGTGTTGCAAAACCTCTGATCTTTCCTTAGCCAAAATATGAAAAATATGTACAATAGTGTGCCAAACTTTTCCCAAGAGTCCAACCTGTAGAATGTCTCAGAAATTACATCATATAGACCATCCTAACCCCTTTCCATGCCTCTAGGGGTCGAATTACTCCTTCTAGGAGCAGTTTCAACTAATTCTAAACAAGGAGCTAGAATCTAGGCAGCCAAACAACTTGCCTCTAAAAGGAAGGAAACTGATTCTTTCACTTGATTTTCACTTTTTTGGGAGTGAATCATCTAGAATAGGTAAAAGTGAATCAAAGTTACATTAAAACCACAAAATTACATCAAGATAACTCAAAAATTACATCCACAATCAAAACTGGTCCAACTGGCCGAAATTCTGAGCTGGAAGATGAAAAATTAGCCAATTTTCTCTATGCGCCGCGCGCTTGAGCTCTATGCGTCGCGCGCCTTTCAGCCTGTTTTTGGGGCACTTCTAGGCATCAAAATAAAGCTCATGATAGCTTGTTGGAAATCTCTGGATGTCTGCTATCCAACCCATTGGAATTTCCCAATTTGGAGCTCATTTTCCCCTCCAAAACTTCATTCTCCCACAAGTACTTCCTGCTGGTGCAAAAGGTGGCAGAAAGGTGATTTTCATGGTGTTTTTGGCCCTTTTGATCATCCAGAACTTGATGAAATGCTTTGGCCATACTGGAGCATGCATAAATTACCATGAAAAATCCAAAAATATAAAGTTTTCCTCCAGCAAGTGTCCCAATCATAAGCGAGCGCGTCGACGCGCTACGCGTTGGGCTGAAAAATCTGTTTTGAGACCAAAATTTTCCAAAATGACAAAAAATTCTTCAAATTTGCTCAAATTCGGAGCGAATACCCTCCATCATGTATCATGCCCAGCCAATGAAGCCTCGGCCAAAATCCGGAGTGGATCAGGCCTCTTCCGCCGTTTTAGTGCTCTGCTCAACCTCCTCTTCAGAATCTTCATTTTTTCTTTGCAGACGTGCATGCGGGCCCAATAATGACCTTTCATGTGACGAAGCATGTCTTTGTCTCTATTGGCCTTTTCCAACAACTTCTCCAGATGAATGTTAACATGCGTGAGGCAAGAATCTCGATCAGCCGGTGTCATATCACCAGGTCTCTTCCGGGCCAATTGTCGATCCTCACGGATTCGCCGCAACTCTAACAGTGTGTGCTCATCCTCTAGCTGTTTGTTACGCTGCTCCAGGTAGTTTATCACCCACTGAGCCCTCTGCAATTTCTCTTTCAGCATGTCATTCTCGGCCTTTTTCTCCTGGATGATCTCTTTCAGTTTCGAGCTAGGAGAGCTCGCATCAACATCGATGAATGTGAAATCAGTGTCTCGACCACCTGATGGGCCCTCATCATGCATAGGCCTCTTGCCTCTGTCCTAAATCTATACCTATGTCGAAGAAGAAGGCGAGACCCCTTCCACCCTTGGTGGAGATAATACTCGCGCTGCTGATGAAGTCAACGAGACCCCTTCCACCCCGGGTGGAGATAGTACTCGTCGTGTAGCTGCAAATAAGGCTCTGTGGCCTCGTTGATATGTCACATACACTGGAGCACTGATATGCTCGGTCTCAGGAATGTCAAGCTGGTGTGAAGGCTCTCCCTCATCATGAACTACCTCGGGAGGCAGCTGTGGCGCTGTGAAGAAGTCACGAGAGATGAAATCCTCCCAAGTAATGCCCTGCTGTGTCAACTGATGTACCACCATGATTTTGATCAGCGCGTAATGATATATACTTCTATGCTGCTGTGCTGGGGTCTTCTTCTGTACAAAAATTGTCATCCTCTCTATGTTGCGATACATGAAGTATGGAATTCTCATCATACGTACCCTCGTGAAATGCATCAACAAACGGACATGGTACGCATAGAGACGCGAGAATCTGCCCTCGCAACTGAAATATCGAATGATGAGTTTCATCAATGGTGCAAACTCATCATTCAGAAATCTGAAAGGAAATACCCTGCTCAGCTGCCTCATAAACCCAAGTTTGATGTATGGTTCATAGTAGGATTTCTCTAGCTGCTGTCGTTTGTTCCATTCCTCTCCTATGTTTGGTATTCCGGTGGCCTGAGCAATGGTCTCTGGTGACAGAATGAAGTTAACCCCGGCAAGGTTTACACGACCATCATGTAAATGTAGAACGAATAGACGAGCTAGCTCATGGTGATGCTGGGTTTTTTAAATCATCTCACAGTATTGGAAACACGACTGGTGCTGAAAACAATCCATTGCAAGTGGGCAAGCCTGCAATTGAGCCAAAGAAGTAGGCTCCTCCCTGACATGCCTACCACTTTTGCCACTTTTGTGAGACCTCCGTGGCACATTAATCTCTGCTGTGGAATCACTGTCATACTCCTGCTCATAAACTGAATCCGTCTCTGACATGGCGCTGAAATCAAGATGTTTGCAAAATATATGCTGATATAGGTATAGTGAAGACAAGAGTTCAGTGTATGCTTTACTCCCAAATGTGTCACATGTGTATCAAAGTATTATAGGAAAGCCACAATGATAATGGTTCTGTCAAATGAGTTTGCATGAAAAACAGTCACTGCTTTGATTATAAGGGGATTTGACAAGTGAGTAGAAAAGAGTGTAATGTGGGGGAAATAACTATTAGGAACAAAAGTGACAATAGCCCTTGCAGTGTTTGACAATGTCAATGGAGGATGTGGACAAGTGAAAATGGGACTATGTCATAACATGAATGATAAACAGTGTGAAAATGACAATGGCAATAACAATGACAGCAGTGATGTAATGGCAAAGAGAGAGCGTGAGAGCAGAGACACCACTGACAATAGATGACACACGCATATATCAATAGCACAAATTTGGAACCCCCACAATATCATTAACATTTGTTTCAAAACCCTAAGCAGTGAATTTAGCAATGAACATGGGGTTTATATTTCACCACACCAAACACTTGTTTTTCCCTTTTCAAAACACCATAATCATGTCCAAAATTCTTTAAGTAAGCATGAAGAACCTACTTGCAAGCAAATCGAGGCAATTTGGCATGAATCTGGGCGAAGGAGCGAAAATTTTTGGCCCTGAAACTCTACGCATCGCGCGCTCACCCAGTGCGCCGCGCGCGGTATGTGCATCACGCGCGTGCAAATTTGCACAGGCCTGTGAAGCCCAGTGCGTCGCGCGCCTTGTGTGCGTCGCGCACCTCCTGTGTGCGCCGCACACACTTCCACCTCAGCTTCCACGGCTTGGAAAACAAGTTTGTGCCCTTCAACTCACCAATTCGAACTTTGCCTTGGGAATTTGTGAAAATGACTTGTCCTCCATGGTTTATATAGGTTGAAAAATATCTCATAAAAATCAAATTTGATTTTAATTTTCTCCATAACCCACTTTGTAATGTTTGGAAATTTTGGCACTTTATCACTTAATACAATGTTGTCTTTTGGCTTTTCATTATTTTTCCTGAGTCTTGGACTGATGAAATGTCTTGATTCTTGCAGGGATTTTGGCATTTTGGCTTTGGCAAAGACCAGAGGCTTGCTTTGAACTTTCTATGGTGGAACAAATACATAATTATTACAAAAATAAATTTGACAGTTTCTAGTTCCAAAACAGAGTTTTGGACTAGACATGTCTTCAGATGTTTTTAAGAATAAAAATATGAAATGGGAACCTTTTCCAAACCAACCTCATGGCCTGCGGGCTTTTATCACATGTATCAAAAGAATGAAAAACCCTAGACTCTAGGACTAAAGACTCTTTTTGACGAAAATAATCATTTATGACCATGAATGACGTGACCTGAACTTCAGTGATTTTTGAGGAATTTTAATTAGCCCTGCAGGTACAAGCATGAGGAAATACAAGACGACCAGACCCTCTCGTCAGTCAATGGCATGCCCCTAGCGAAATGCAACGAAGTGGAATGAGTGAGACACCTAAAAATGATATGCAAAAAGCGAAATGATCTCTGACGGAGGGCTGTAAGGACCGACTCTAACATTGGCTCCAATGGGGATGGTGGCTCCAAGGAGATGCCAAGAACGGCAGATCTCTGGGGGAGTCAGATAGTGCCTTCATCCATTGGGCGATGGAGTCATTATTTCAACAGATAACACAAAACCTTGGACACATTTATTGACTGAAAACTTAATTGAAAACTGACTGAAACTTGACTAAAACTGACTCGATTTTAAAACTGAAAAGACTGATAAAACTGACTTGACAAACTTCAAACCAACTAACCTCCTTTTTCAGAATTATAGCCTTCGCTCCGGGCCCAAGACTGAAGATTAGAGATCAGTACAGACTTGCAATAAAACAGAAGTAGAACGATATATACAATGATGATGAAATCAACAGAAAATACTCAAAATTGGTATCGCTTGAGCAGTCGACCATTGATCGGCCCTCCCAGACAATCATCCCCATTCATTTCCTTGAGAAGAAAGGCGTTTTGACCACGATACGCTGCAATCTTAAAAGGACCCTTCCATAGGTTTTCAAATTTTCCGTGCTTTCCCTTATCTTCATTTCGAGCATCCCACTTCAAAACCACCTCATCCAGCTGAAACTTATCTGCTTTTGCCTTCCTGTCGTAGATCTTCTTTATGCGCTCCTGCAACTTGAATGTATTTTGAAAGACCTCCTCCCGTGTCTGCTGTAAATGAATCATCTGATTTATCCTTCGCTGCATGGGATCTTCCTCACTACCAGCTTCCTAAAGCAATTTGACTACCGGGACAGCAAGAGAAGTGGGAAAAACTGTGTCTACTCCATACACCAACTCAAAGGGAGACATACCGATAGATTTTTTCTGACTTACCCTATCAGCCCAAAGTGCATTCACTAATTTCTTGTGCCAACCTTTCTTATTGATTTCCAGCAATTTCTTAATGATATTTACCAAAGACTTATTTGAAGATTCCGCCAAGCCATTTCCTTGCGGATGGTAGGCAGTCGAATGTCCCAAACTGATGTTGTACTTATAGCAAAATTCAACCATCCTCTTTGACTTGAAGGCCGCTGCATTATCTGTGATTATCTTACTAGGACACCCAAAACGTGACAGAATATTGTTTTCAAGAAAAGAGATAATTACCGCATCCGTGGCTTTTCGAGTGGGAATGGCCTCGATCCACTTCGTGAAGTAATCCGTTGCTGTCAATATCCATCTATGCTGACCTGACGATGCGAGATGGATTTCCCCAATGAAATCCAATCCCCACTGCTGAAATGGTGCACTGACTTCAATTGGTTTGAGAGGCAAAGGTTGTAGTTTCTGCTTCCCTTCGAAAATTTGGCATTCGTGACAATTCTTAACAGCCTTATATACATCAGAAAACAAAGAAGGCCAATAGTAACCTGCCCTTAGAATCTTATTCGCTGTGGTTTTCCAAAACAGATGGCCCCCGCAGTCACCTCTATGAAAGTCCTCCAAAACTCTTTTGGCTTCCTCCTCTACCAAACAATTCAATAACATTCCACCAGGGTCTTTCCAATATAATGCAGAATTCAATATGCAAAACTTTGCAGCCCTCAACTTCAAGGTTCTACTCTTATTTCTAGGCATCCTGGGTGGTGGAGACAAATTCTGAAGTACGTATAAAATGTCAGCATACCAAGGGGAAGAAACAAAAATATCAGATACCTGAAATGATGTACTCTCCTCATCTTCATCGGACATGGCAACGATCAAATTTATATCTAGAGCATGCAGATTTGTTTCAGCCATGAGCTTGGCAAGTCCTTGTCCTTTGATCAGCTTGGTCGGTTTAATCTCCACATCATATTCTAACAACGCAGCGATCCACTTACCCCGTCTTCCCTCTGGATCTGCCTGTACCAAAACATCTTTAACTGCTGCGTTAGGAACATATGCTATAATGTGGGAATGCAGTATATACACACGGAAATCTTTCAAGGCCTTTACAAGCGCAAGTGCTTGTTTCTCAATAATGTTGTATTTCAATGCTCCGTCCCTTATAATCCGACTAAAAAAAGCAATGGGCTTCTCAACTCCATCCCTTTTTTGCATTAAAACAGCTGCCAATGTGTGCTCAGAAGCAAAGGAAAACAAAATGAAGTCCTGTGTGTAGTCCAGGCTGATTAAAATAGGAGCTGAAGAAAGAGCTAACTTTACCAAATTGAATGATTTCATCGCCTCTTCTGTCCACTTTACCTGACTGTCCTTTTTCAGCACATTCATGATTTCTCTAAGATGCTCTGCAAGATTTGGAATGAAACGACGCAGAAAATTCATTTTACCATTAAATGAATGTATTTCTTTCTTGTTCCGGGGCTGTTCAATCTGCTGTATGGCTTCAACATGTGCAGGGTCAACTCGAATGCCATCTTTCGATATGATGTGGCCAAGGAGCTTGCCTTCATCCATGGCAAAAAGACTCTTTTTCGGATTCAGCGAAATGCCATATTTTTTGCACTTCTGGAAAACAACTTTCAAATGATATAAATGTTCCTCATCAGAATTTGAAAACACAGTTAAATCATCAAGGTAAACAACCAAAAATACATCCTTTTCGTTGGCGAAAGCCATGTCCATTTCACGCTGAAAGGTGGCACCTGCATTCTTCAAACCAAACGACATTTTTGCATAATGAAACGTTCCCCATGGAGTGGTGAAAGCAGTCTTGTCACGATCATCTTCATGCACTAAAATTTGATTGTATCCTGAATAGCCGTCAAGTAGTGACATCCTTGATGCTCCAACTACTCGCTGCAATATATGGTCCATTTTTGGCAGCGGATAATTGTCTTTTAATGATACCTTATTCAAATTTCTGAAATCGATACATAAACGGATCTCACCTGTCTTCTTTCTCACGGGCACCAAATTTGATATCCAATCGGAAAATCTGATAGGCACAATGATTCCTGACTTATACAACCTGTTTACCTCTTTTTCAATCGACGGTAGCAGCTTCGGATTGATTCTCCTCAACTTCTGACGGAAAGGCTTCTGATTTGGTTTGATAGGGATAGTATGTTGAATGATATTAGTGTCATATGTTTTTAAATCTGAGTAATCCCATGCAAAAGCATCAGCAAATGAAGACAACAATCTCACATACTCTGCTCTTACCTTTGGTGACAATGACTTGGATAACTTTACCATCTTGGGATTTTCAGCTGTCCCAATATTTACCTCTTCAACACCTTTTTCGGTCGGCCTCAATGTCGGTTTGCGGGCTACATCGTCTTGATCAAAGAGTTCCTCTAAAGGAATCAATCCTTTAGGAATGATGTTATCTTTAAGTTGCAACACTTCCATTTGATTTATTTGTATATCATCATTACCATCATCATGTTCTGTATCTATGGAGGTGTCTTTAAACTTACCCTTATTTTGCAGAAAATCACTAATCTCCTCGTCGTCCTGAAAAAATTGCCAACATCTCTGATTGTCTGGAACGGTGGGGCGGTGCTTCACATGGATCTCGAACTTGTTGCTGGAATTCATTGGGATTTTTAAATTGCTTGCTGCCTTAGCAAGTCCATCAGCAACACCATTTTGTATGCGAGGCACACATGTCAAGGTATGATCAGAAAATAACTTCAAAATATCTAAAACTGCATTACGGTAAGCCCTCATGCGAGGATGCTTGGCTTGAAACTCACCCTTTACCTACTTTATCACCAACTCTGAATCACCATAGACTGCAATTCTTTTCGCTTTCAGCTTTCTTAGAATCTTAAGGCCAGCAATCAAAGCCTCATACTCCGCCTCATTGTTAGAACAGTCAAATGCTAGTTTGTAGGAACATACTCTCACATTGCTTGGAACCTTATCCGGAGCGGAAAATGGACTGCGTATCCAAACACCAATTCCAGCACCATCACTACCCACTGTGCCATCAAAATCCATGGTCCAAAGACCATCTTCATCCTCCTCTAAGTGCTGAAATTGCGCCAGCTCTGTTTTTCCTATTTGCTGCCCATTGTCTTTAGCTGATTGCTCAACAGTAGCTTGCTTTTCTCGTCTTTCTTTCTGTAGAACTTCTCTAAAATTCTCGATGATCTCTGGTATATCTTCTGCCTGAACTAATTGACTATCTATATCATTAAAACTATCAGCAAACAAAACAAACGACTCTAAGTCGGTATGTACATAATTTACAGGATGATTGATTGGTTTCTCCTTGCTTGTTATCATGTATTTCATCTTCTGCTCTCGATATAACTTTCTCATTTGACCGAAGACTGCAATTGTAGCATAGGAAAAATCTAACTGTAGTGTACCTTTCAACTTTTCCCCCCAAGATCTAGAAAGGAGCATCCCAAATCGAGGAGGAATGTCCGCCACAACCACATCCATCAAGACATTCTTCGCAGGAATTTGATCTAAACTTACAACCAAATATTTGATGAGTCCGATACATCTCACGCGGCTGGAATCAAATGAATACAAATCATGGTATTTCCTTGTAATATCTAAACCCAACTTTTCCATGATCGCCTTTGGCATAAGATTGTGCGAAGCACCAGAATCAAACATGGCATTGTGCAATACATATTCATGCAACCTCAAACTGATATAAAAGGGAGGAACATCACTGTCAGGGGACTCACCATCTAAAGCAGGCCCAAATATCAATTCAGGCTGATCATCTTCAATATTTACCGTGTCAAACATTGGATCAAAATTCAAAATTTTGGAGACTTGACCTCGATAGCTGTTGTTCTTCATAATTTCTGTCAAAGGAATAGATACCTTCAATTTGGAAATTTCATTTTCCAAACTAAAGGCTGAAACTCTTTCAACTTCTTTGACCGGAACTTCTTTCTTTTCAGCCTTATCCTTCATTATACTTGATTGATTGGCCTTTTCTGCTGATGATGGTTTACTAGCTGCGGGATCAATTGTCTCTTTTCCTTTCTTCTGTGGTATAGGTGAATCCATCTTTGGTGCTGAAGCCTCTTTTCTTTTCTGAATTGGGTTTATGGGCACATCTCTGTTTCTCAATGAGTATTGCTTCTGCTGAGCGGACAAAGCATTCAAATATCCTCTTTGGTATTCATCTGATTCTTCCTCCAGATCTGCATCGTTTGCTAAAATGAAATCCTCATCTTTCTGTGCAGCTGAACTTTCTCCATATTCTTCATCCTCAGTGATGTAAATGGGTAGATCGTCGGGAGTAAAGAAGTGGTTTTGCTCACCTACTACATCATCGTCATCGTCTGAATCTTGACTCACAAAATTCTGCAAAAGAGGTGTTTTAATCTGCTGCTGGGCTGCCGGCTCTTGTGCTCTCTGTTCACGCTGCTTAATTCTGAACTGTGGCTGCTGCTGGCCATGGTAGTTGGGATTACGAATCTGCGTTTCTGGCTTGTCAAGCGTCATTCTTTTGAACATTTTTTCCATCTCACGAAGCAAGTGTTGTTCTGATGCAGATGTGGAAGCTTCTTCTTTTATGGTCACTCTCTTTTCTGCTTTCAACCGGGCTCTCTTATCATTCAGATTCGCCTCAACACTAACAACAATCTTCTGCATATCTTCCAAGGTAGGCGGATCTCTGTCTCGTAGTGAATAAGCCATCTCCGGATCAAAACTGTCTGGGAATTTAAGGAGAGCTGACTTTCTAGACGGTCTTAAGTCATCTGGGATTGCATTATAAACTGTATTGAATCTGATAATATAATCCTGAACGGACTCACCAGGATTACGCTTGATGCTGGTATACTCAGAAGTAATCTGCAGCGGATCTTTTTTCATCTCCCACCGATCTAAGAATTGTGTCTGAAGCTCTTGTAATGTATTGATACTTGCGGGCTGTAGAGCTCTGAACCATTTACGAACCTCACCTCCAAAAGTTTGGGCGAACAACCTCATGGACACATTTTCTTCATCTATTTCATGCAGGTCCAAGAAATCTGTCATTCTAACAATATGCTGCTGAGCGGACACACTCTGCGGAGTGCCATCAAATATTGGAATCTTACTCTGATAATCAGCGGGCATAGGATCCAAATTTGCAGGTAAAACAAGAGGTGCGAATCTAGAAGCCATGGCTCTTGGCGGATTTATAATCTACTATCTTGGAGAAACAGGTGGAATGGGAGTAGTAGATGAACGAGGTGTATGCGGTGGAGATGGAGGAGGAAATACTGCTGATTGATGATCAGAGATCTCAGGCTGTACGGGAATGGTAGGGATAAAGGGAGGTTCAGTGGGAATTCGTGAACCGGATGCAATTTCAGATGGCCCAAGAGTTTGTGAAGCAGATTCAATGAATTCGGGAATGTTGGTTGCCACAATGGAGTTTTGAAGATTCAGAATATAATTATCGATAGATCTATTTGCTTGTTCAACTTCTAGATACTTGATGAACTCAGGATTGATGACGGTAGAACCAATGGCACTTTCGGATTTGGTTTCAAACAATGATAACTCGAACTGATCGTCAAACTCAATATCTTCAATGTATTCAAAAACAGTGGGGTATGAGTGAGATTTGACCAAAGGAATAATGGGAGCTTCTCGATGGAAAATTCTTGGGATTAGGTTGGGGTTTTCATATACTGGAGGCGGATTTGGATCAGGATTTGATCTGGTATGCCTCTTTGAAGCCAGTGTATTGATCTACTCGAGAAAAATTCAAGGGACACAATAGATTATTTTCAGCCTATCGACTTCTAGACTCAATCATCCAAAGGTCTAGACCGAATAAGTATACTGGGGTAATTTGCAAATCAAGTGCTGCATTCACAAGCTAACCGGAGATCGACTGAAGCAGCGTTTATCTACTTCCGCTTATGCATGGCAAAAGCGTTTCGAAAGCTACCTGGCGTGACTTCAGACTCCGTCTAAGACTCATGAAACAAACACATCAACAAGAAAACCATTGAGATTTTATTTTCTAGTATGGTCGCCACTATGTTAGCGCTCAAATCTACCTTAGGCTGAAATAAGGTAAAACTCAAGGCTACATCAAACCACGCTCAGCCTCGTAGCTAGCCCTACGAGGACAGGAGAGGGCTCTCTCCGGGTCTATCTTGGAAAAAGGTCTTCAAAGGGGCTGAGATGACTTATAACGAATACTGATTTTAGGCTAGTAAAGAGATAGGAAAGTTTGATTTTGATTTTTTGGGTTTTTGTTGAAAAGATGGGAAAAACAATTTTGGGTCCGGGGATAAGGCCAGATCTTTGCAGAATTCGAGTTGGGGCGAGGTAGGAAGTAGTCTTGATGCTTTTGATCGGGTATATGGATGGATCAGAATGAAAAGGAGCTGAAGAGGGCAAGGGAGAACATGGATCCTCTCCAAACAGGCGAAAACATGTAAAACTAAACAAATTCAAAGGCAGAGCACTGAAATCAATGGATTCAACCTCATTTACTCATTCATTTAGTTTCAGAAGCATAAGAAGGGAATGGCATACATTAAACATGAAAGAACTTACAAATAACTGAGAGAAAACACCATCAAGAACTGAAAGCCACAAGAATCCCAACAGGTGCTGCAAAACCTCTAATCTTTCCTTAGCCAAAATATGAAAAATATGTACAATAGTGTGCCAAACTTTTCCCAAGAGTCCAACCTGTCCAACCTGTAGAATGTCTCGGAAATTACATCATATAGACCATCCTAACCCCTTTCCATGCCTCTAGGGGTCGAATTCCTCCTTCTAGGAGCAGTTTCAACTAATTCTAAACAAGGAGCTAGAATCTAGGCAGCCAAACAACTTGCCTCTAAAAGGAAGGAAACTGATTCTATCACTTGATTTTCACTTTTTTGGGAGTGAATCTTCTAGAATAGGTAAAAGTGAGTCCAAGTTACATGCCAACCACAAAATTACATCAAGATAACTCAAAAATTACACCCACAAGCAAAACTGGTCCAACTGGCCGAAATCCTGAGCTGGAAGATGAAAAATTGACCAATTTTCTCTATGCGCCGCGCGCCTGAGCTCTATGCGTCGCGCACCTTTCAACCTGCTTTTGGGGCACTTCCTGGCATCCAAATCAAGCTCATGATAGCTTGTTCGAAAGCCCTGGATGTCTGCTATCCAACGCAAGTGGAATTTCCCAATTTGGAGCTCATTTTTCCCTCCAAAAATTCATTCTCCCACAAGTACTTCCTGCTGCTGAAAAAGGTGGCAGAAAGGTGATTTTCATGGTGTTTTTGGCCCTTTTGATCATCCAGAACTTGGTGAAATTCTTTGGCCATACTGGAGCATGCATAACTTACCATGAAAAATCCAAAAATATAAATTTTTCCTCCAGCAAGTGTCCCAATCATAAGCGCGCGCGTCGACGCGCTACGCGTTGGGCTGAAAAACCTGTTTTGAGACCAAAATTTTCCAAAATGACAAAAACTTCTTCAAATTTGCTCAAATTCGGAGCGAAGACCCTCCATCATGTATCATGCCCAGCCAACGAAGCCTCGGCCAAAATCCGAAGTGGATCATGCCTCTTCCGCCGTTTTAGTGCTCTGCTCAACCTCCTTTTCAGAATCTTCATTTTTGCTTTGCAGACGTGCATGCAGGCCCAATAATGACCTTTCATGTGACGGAGCATATCTTTGTCTCTATTGGCCTTTGCCAAAAACTTCTCCAGATGAATGTTAACATGCGTGAGGCAAGAATCTCGATCAGCCGGTGTCATATCACCAGGTCTCTTCCGGGCCAATTATTGATCTTCACGGATTCACCGCAGCTCTAAAAGTGTGTGTTGGTCCTCTAGCTGTTTGTTACGCTGCTCCAGGTAGTTTATCACCCACTGAGCTCTCTGCAATTTCTCTTTCAGCGTGTCATTCTCGGCCTTTTTCTCCTGGATGATCTCTTTCAGCTTCGAGCTAGGAGAGCTCGCATCAACATCGATGAATGTGAAATCAGTGTCTCGACCGCCTGATGGGCCCTCATCGTGCATAGGCCTCTTGCCTCTGTCCTGAATCTGTACCTGTGCCGAAGAAGAAGGCGAGACCCCTTCCACCCTTGGTGGAGATAATACTCGTGCTCCTGATGAAGTCAACGAGACCCCTTCCACCTCGGGTGGAGATAGTACTCGTCGTGTAGCTGCAAATAAGGCCCTGTGGCCTCGCTGGTATGTCACATACACTGGAGCACTAATATGCTCGGTCTCAGGAATGTCAGGCTGGTGTGAAGGCTCTCCCTCATCATGAACTACCTCGGGAGGTGGCTGTGGCGCTGTGAAGAAGTCACGGGAGATGAAATCCTCCCAAGTAATGCCCTGCTGTGTCAACTGATGTACCACCATGATTTTGATCAGCGCGTAATGATATATACTGCTATGCTGCTGTGCTGGGGTCTTCTTCTGTACAAGAAATTTCATCCTCTCTATGTTGCGATACATGAAGTATGGAATGCTCATCATACGTACCCTCGTGAAATGCATCAACAAACGGACATGGTACGCATAGAGGCGCGAGAATCTGCCCTCGCAACTGAAATATCGAATGATGAGTTTCATCAATGGTGCAAACTCATCCTTTAGAAATCTGAATGGAAATACCCTGCTCAGCTGCCTCATAAACCCAGGTTTGATGTATGGCTCATAGTAGGATTTCTCTAGCTGCTGTCGTTTGTTCCATTCCTCTCCTATATTTGGTATCCCGGTGGCCTGAGCAATAGTCTCTGGTGACAGAATGAAATCTACTCCGGCAAGGTTTACACGGCCATCATGTAAATGTAGAACAAATAGACGAGCTAGCTCATGATGATGCTGGGTTTGTGAAATCATATCACAATATTGGAAACATGACTGATGCTGAAAACAATCCATCGCAAGTGGGCATGCCTGCAATTGAGCCAAAGAAGTAGGCTCCTCCCTAACATGCCTACCACTTTTGCCACTTTTGTGAGACCTCTGTGGCACATTAATCTCTGCTGTGGAATCACTGTCATACTCCTACTCATAAACTGAATCCATCTCTGACATGGTGCTGAAATCAAGATGTTTTCCAAATATATGCTGATATAGGTATAGTGAAGACGAGAGTGCAGTGTATGCTTTTACCCCCAAATGTGTCACATGTGTATCAAAGTATCATAGGAAAGCCACAATGATAATGGTTCTGTCAAATGAGTTTGCATGGAAAACAGTCACTTCTTTGATTATAAGGGGATTTGACAAGTGAGTAGAAGAGAGTGTAATGTGGGGGAAATAACTATTAGGAACAAAAGTGACAATAGCCCTGGCAGTGTTTGACAATGCCAATGGAGGATGTGGACAAGTGAAAATGGGACTATGTCATAACATGAATGATAAACAGTGTGATGATAACAATGGCAATAATAATGACAGCAGTGATGTAATGGCAAAGAGAGAGCGTGAGTGCAGAGACACCACTGACAGTAGATGGCATAAGCATATATATCAACAATACAAGTTTGCAAACCCCCACAAAATCACTATCATTTGTTTCAAAACCCTAGGGAGTGATTTAGCAATGAACATAGGGTTTATATTTTATCTCACCAAACACTTGTTTTTCCCTTTTCAAAACACCATAATCATGTCCAAAATTCACCAAGTAAGCGTGAAGAACCTACTTGCAAGCAGATTGACGCAATTTGGTATGAATCTGGGCGAAGGAGCAAAAATTTTCGGCCCTGAAACTCTACGCAACGTGCGCTCACCCAGTGTACCCACTTGTGATGGCATATATGCAACGTGCTAATTTGCACGGGCTGTGTAAACCCGATTAATCGCGCGCCTTGTGTGCGTAGCGCGCCTCCTACGTACGCCGCATGCACTTCACATTCGGCTTCCACGACTTTGAAAAACAAGTTTTCGCCCTTCAACTCACACCAATTCGAGCTTTGCCTTGGGAATTTGTGAAAGTGACTTTGTCCTCCATGGTTTATATATGTTGAAAAATATCTCATAAAAATCAAATTTGTTTAATTTTTCTCCCTTAACCCACTTTGTAATGTTTGAGAATTTTGGCACTTTATCACTTAATACAATCTTTGTCTTTTGGATTTTCATTATTTTTAAAGGTCTTCAGGTGATGAAGTGTCTTGATTCTTACTTGAGGAATTTTGGCATTTTGGCTTTGGAAAGGGCAGGCTTGCTTTGAACTTCTTATGGTGAAAAAATACACAATTATTACAAAAAATAAATTTGACGGTTCATTCCAAAACGAGTTTTGGACTAGAAATGTCTTCAAATGTTTTTTGAGAATAATAATGTGAAATGGGAACCTTTTCCCGAGCCAACCTCAGGGCTGCGGGCTTTTATTACATGCATCAAAAGAGCCGAAAACCCTAGACTCTAGGACTAAAGACTCTTTTTGTGAAAATAATCATTTATGACCATAAATGATGTGACTGGTTTTCGAGTGATTTTGAGGAATTGTATTTAGCCTATTGGGTACAAGAATGAGGAAATACACACAAGACAACCGGACCCTCTCGTCAGTCGATGGCATGCCCACTAGCGAAATCTGTGAAAGTTGAATGAGCGAGACACAAAAATGATATGCAAAAAGCGAAATGATCTGCGACGGAGGGCACCGCAGGGAAATACTCCTACTTGGGGTCATGACCTGCATTCTAAACATGAGGGACTAAAAAATTATCTTAGGTTTAACAAGAAGGGTCACTACCTTCTCACAATAGTTGTCATAACACACATTAGGTCTTGCATTAATTATTCATTCAGTTATGAGTGAAAACATGAAAATAAACATGACTAAGATATGTCATAAAACCATGATTATAACCAACATATAAACAGATAAATAACAATAATAGAACCACCATTAAAGCCACATAATAATTGGTATAATTACTCTTCCAAAACAAGAGAAAATTAGCTTTTATTAAACATAGAAAAATATTGACTGGGTTTGGGACCTCCACGTTCCACCCGACCATAGATTGGCTGAGACAAATCTATTTTCATATAATCACCCTCATGCCATATTTCAAGCATGACTGTTGGATCTCATGGGATAAACCAATCTAAACACAACCCAGGAAATCCAAATCTTAAACCACCTCCACCCTCTCCATATCGTGATCACACCTACTAAACCGATGTTGAGATCACAAAACCAAATTGAGCTTGGATGCCTCATAATTTATTCACCAATACCTTGAGGAATTTTCCCGTATCCACCCTTGGGCTTTACCACGTATCCCTCCATTACCGGTCAAGGGATTCCCATGCCTTTGGGAGTTTTCCTAAGACTACCTCACCGAGATCCAAAATCTTATGGAAATCTAAAGAACAAAACTGAGAACAATCCCATCACACCATGGCTACCCGGAAATGGAAAAGCCAGGCTAAAATCCACTATCGAAACCTGACAAAATCCATGCCAATGACAAAAAAAGAACCAAATACCAAAATGCATATACCATGCATGTCAAAAATAACTAGGAAATCATAAATGCAACTTGTTGCCTATAATTATTCCTGCTGAAGCTGCTTGATCCTTGCCCTCATTTTTTCACCTTGTCCTTCACTGATTTTCCTTTCCTTTCCTTGTTATTCCTTCCCTTGCTTGCTTTCTTTCTCCTCTTGGTGCTTTCTCCTCTCTGGGACAAATTCTAACATTAAACTGAGAAAAGGCTACCAACTAATGCTTTGAGGTATTTTTATTGATGAGGCCTCTAATTTCTTCAATTTTCCATTATTTTCCTTCATTTTCCTCCTCACATGCAACATGTGACCTTTCAACTTCCTTTTCTCCTAATTTCGATTATTTTCAGAAGTAAATGCCAAAAATAATATTTTGCCTTTCCAAAGCCTTAGCCATTTCCTTTTTCAATTTCCCCTTAGCCATAAAACACAACAAGTGATTCCCACGAGGATATTTTTCCCAATATTCAGCTTGGAATAAGTGTCCCTTGTCCATGGTATTATTTTATCTTTATTAACTTTTATTACATGAACTTTTAACCTGGGCCTATTACATACCCCTCCTCCTTAGGTGAACACCGTCCTCGGTGTTAAATCACACATATACCCAGTGAAACCGCTTAAAAAAAAAAAAAAAATCATATTTCCTATGGAGCTTTATAACCCAACTCATTGTAGTATTTACAATAACAACTTGCTCAAAAGGAAAACCATCATAAAAAATATGACAATATGACAACCATATCGCTTATTGGAGCTTTATAACATAGCTCCTTGTGGTATTTACAATAAAAACCATACATAAATGTGTACAATACGAAAACTCATTTTCTTTCACCGGAAAATAATGAAGGATACATAGCGTGCATATGATTAGCCATCCCCCATGTAGCTTAATCAAGCCCAAAGTGCTTCAACTGCACTTTAACCTTCTCGAGTGCTCTATTCTGAAGCGCAAGATGTTTCCACCGCAATATGAATTGAGGTTTCAACTAGAATTCTCCTTCTTGCTCCACATGCAATACAGACCAATCAATAACATGATAAAAATCCTTTACATATATTTTAAGCAATGGAACATGAAAAATATCATGTACTTTCACTATCCGAGGCAGTGCAAGTCTGTAGGCCATTGGTCCAATCCTCTTAAGGATATCAAAATGCCCACAATACCATGGTGTCAACTTGGCACATGAATCGATCCTCAAGGATCTCTTCTTTTTCTTAATGCACAAATACACATGCTCCCCAACATGAAACTCATTAAATGTCTTGTGTTGGTCCACATAAATTTTATGCATGTCTTGTGTTTCCTTTAGATTATTATTTAAACCTACATTTCTTGTTCCATGTCTTCCAACATGTCTGGTCCAATAATTACTTTGTTCATTGGATCACTCCAGCTAGTGTTACAACTCTGCCCATACAGTTCCTCAAACAAACTCATCCTCAGTGAAATGATAATCGTTGTTGTATGCAAACTCAACCAATGGAAGGTAATCCTCCCATTTCCTCTCTTGATGCATGACATACATCCTCAACATATCCTCCAGTATCTTGTTGACCCTCTCTATTTTTCCATCTGTCTGTGGATGATCAGTTGTGCTGAAGGCCAATTCTTTCCCCAACCCTACAAATAACTACTTCCAAAACTTGGAAGTGAACTTGAAATCCCTGTACGACACAATATTATTTGGAACACCATGAAAACTCATGATCTCCCTTATGAATAACCGTGCTACCTCACTGGCTGAATAATTAGTCTTCACTGGAATGAAGTGCACTACCTTTCTCAACTTTTCTACCACAACCATGATAGAATCATGCTACCTCGATGTCCTCGGAAGACCTATAATTAAATCCATGGAAATCACCTCCCATTTCCATTCTAGAATCGGAATAGGCTGAAGCAACCCACCTAGATGCTTACACTATGATTTAACTTGGTTGCAATCCAAACATCTCGCCACAAACTCTGCCCTTTCCTTCTTTAGATTCGACCAATAGTAGAACTTCTTTACTACTGTCAATGTATTTTGATATCCTAGCTGACCCAAATATGGTTTTCCATGAAACTCCCTCAAGATAAGCTTCTTGAGTTCACTGTCATCCGACACATAGATCCTATCCATAAATTTCACCAAGTCATCTGTTGTAAGATGATAATCCACATCCTAATCACTTGTACCCTGTTGTAACCTATGTATAAACTCCATATATCTATCATCCTAATGTCCTACCTGTAAGAGCCGATCCTGTAAATCTTTCCCATATGAGCTCACTACTGCAACATGGTTCAACTATACTTTCCTACTTAGAGGATCTGCAACCCTGTTCTTCTTTCCCTTAATGTACCTGATCTCAAAGTAAAACTCACTAAGGGTATCCAAACATATAGCTTTCCTGTCATTCAAATTCAGCTAGTCAAACATATATCTTAATCCACTGTGATTTCTCATCAACACAAAACTCTTTCAAAGAAAATAATTTCTCCACATCTTCAAAGAATGAATAACAAATGCCAACTCAAGATGATGAGTCACATAGTTGTACTCGTGCTCATTCAATTTTATGGAATGATAGCATATCACTTGTCCCTCCTACATAAGGAATCTACCAAGCCCTCTCTTGCAAGAATATGTACACACTATGAAATCTTTATTTGGATTTGCAATCTTTAACATTGGAGCATTGGTCAACAATTGTTTCAACTGCTCAAAACTGGCTGCACACTCCTATGTCCATTCAAACTTCTTACCTTTCCTCTGTAATGATATAATAGGAGAGGAAATGCATGAGAAGTTCTTGATGAACCTATTGTAGTAACCTTCTAGTCCCATGAATGATATGAATCCATCCACATTTCTAGGAGCTTCCCACTCCATGATAGCCTTTATATTCTTCGGATCTACTGCTATGCCATTCTTGGAAATATCATGTCCCAAGTAATGTACCTATGTTTGAAAGAAACTTCACTTGATAATCTTGGAATAAAACTGATGCTCTCTCAAAAATATCAACACTACTGCTAAATCTCGACATGATCTTCCTCATTCTTAGAATATACCAAGATGTCATCAATTAATACAATAACAAACTTGTCTAGATAAGGACGCAAAACACTATTCATCAAACACATAAAAGTAGTTGGATCATTAGTCAAACCAAATGGAACTACAACAAATTCATAATTCCCATACCTTTTCTTGAAGGAATTCTTGTATATGTACTCTTCCTTGATGTGTAATGGTATCCTGATTGCAGATCAATATTTGATAACACTGCTTCTTCCTTCAACTGATCAAACAAGTCATCAATCCTCGACAATGGGTACATGATCTTGATTGTCACCTTGTTCAAATTCCTATAATAAATGCAAAATCTAAGAGTACCATCCTTATTCTTCAAGAAAAACACTGGTGCACCCTAAGGTGATACACAAAGCTTACCATCCATCTCAATGATAGATTCCTAGTGATCCGCCTGCCTATTGTCCACAGCTGCATAAATTTGAGGAATACTATGACCAACATCCCCAATTGTCTATGCCTCCTAAGTACTATAGATCTGAGACCTACCTCCTTGGTACAATGGAAAATCCTTCATATGATGATATTTTCCACATATCCAGCAATGAAATGATGCTCTATTATCACCTCTAGTATATTTATCTCTAGGATGTGACACATGTCCCTACTCAACTGCATTGAACTTCTTGTAAGGAGAAACATTTTCTTTCTCATCTACATCTTAAGGTCTTCCCCGCTTCAGTGGCCATTTCCCTTTTACCTTTTGATTTCCCTTCAAGTCATGTTTAGGCTCAACTTTTCACTTTGAGTGATCATAAGAATATTTTAATTTTTTAATGGCTTCCTCTAACGATATAGGCTCATCAAACTCAATCATGTCTCTAAATGTTGCTGGAAATCCGCTGATGAATCTCTAGATATTAGCTTTTCCTCCTTGAGATATGGCAGATACCTCAACAACTCTAAGAATCTTCTAGTATACTCATCATCTGTCATAGAACCCATCAGTAGCTCATAAAACGCCTTAGCTCTATCATCATAGTACCTCTCCGATAGGTACTTATTCTTGAAGATCCTCTCGAAGTCATCCCAAATCAAGTCTTCTTCCTGAATTCCCTTGACATTATTCACATCTTCCCACCATATATCTTCTTTCCATTTAAGATTGAAAGTGGTTATCTTGGCTTTCATATTCTCAGAATAACTATGCAATATGAAGAATTTCTTCATTCCAAGCAACCATGCCTCTGCATATTATGGCTTCTTCATCTCTCCATAAAATTTAGGAGGCTTCAATTTCTTGAAATCCTCAGGTAAGTACTCCCACCATTTGTAAGGATGATGACGGTGATGACTGTGATGATATCTCCTAGATGAGGAACTAGAATGATGTCCATACATACCAACCCTCCTATCAGGTGTATCCAGTGATCTTCCACCTCTAATTGTGCCCCCTCTATCTAACCTATATCCACACCAAGATCTTATATCATAGACTCCATTAGTTTTCTCTTCCTGCTCTTAACTGATTCTCAACTTTTCCTGTTTCTGCAAGTCTAACAAGCTTTGAAGAATTTCTACATTAACCTCTACCTAATTCTCCAAAGCCCTTGCAAGTATCTCCTAGGCCTTAAACAACCTATCATTTTCTACTTTGCAACTTCTAATCTCTACCCTCAATATCCTCAATGCATATTATATACAAGGAGAATACTCTTCTCCTTTCTTCCCAACTGATTTGTAGGGAGAGACACGAGAATTATAGTCTACCATTTTTCTTGTCATATTTGATTCTCTTCTTCCTGCTAGTATACCATGTCAGATAAACCAAATACATACCAAAATTAAATCCACACTTCAATGATGTTTAGGGGAGGCTTATCTCATATGCAATATTAGCCCACATTAGCATGTACATGTATAATCATAAACATAACCATCTAATAACATAACATCATAACAACATCATGCATGACCATACCAATTGTATACCATGATCCCATGCATGACAACCATAACCTTGAAAATATCAGACTTACCCAAAGAGAAGAAATCCACACTTTGACACCACCCTGTGGTATTATATATGACCTAAAGAGAGCACAAAATTCTCTGATACCACCATGTAATGCCTCTTCCCACATTTACCCACTTTCACCAGCTTGCTCGGGGTAAACATGAGCTGAGGGTCACTATGATAAGAATCAACCTCCTAGGTGTCCTTAAGGAGATGGAACTGAAAAACTAAGACCTTAATGAATTCTCTCAGGTGCCAAAGGAACTCCTAAAGTAACCCAACCTCTCTAGGTGTCCAACCTCTGAGACAACTCACTTTTTCTCTAACCTAGAGCCCCATTCGCTCCCTTTTCAAGGCCTCCATGTGAACATGGGTTCCTAGTCATAGTCATAAGTATACATCCATGTGAATATGAAATTTTCTACTCAGTTCTATGCCAGTGACTCCGAATTCTATTTCACTTTCCCAGGGTGAGGACTCAGGTCTCTTCCTAGAACTCAGTGAAAATTCCAAAGTTGATACTTGACATAGGAAAAATGCTTGTAAACCAAAAACTGAAATGAGGAATTGACATGACCATCCCCAACTGGGATTGACATTCATTCAAACACTTCATGAATATGAAACCTAAAAGTCATGAATGCAAGTCTGAACATGAGGGACTAAAAAATTATCTGACGTTTAACAAGTAAGGTCACTACCTTCTCATATTTGCTATCATAACACCAATTTTAAGGTTTTAACCATGTACATAAATTATCTGCAAACAAATTATTTAAAACATAAAATAAACAATAGCAAGAGCATAAAACATAAAGCATATATACACAAAGATTTTTCCCCTGGATCCCAAATCGGGACTACCAACTTCATTTTTCATTATATAGATTTTAGTGTTACAACACATATATATACATGATGAAGCATTCATAAACCCCAATCCATTAACCCTAGATTAGAATATAATCGTACTTCCCTTGAATGGATCTACAAAACACCAGGGCCGAAATCCATCATGCCCCAAAACCATGTGCAAACCCATGCACAAAACCATAGGCGGGTCTGCCCACCTAAAATAGGGTCCAAAATATTTTTCCCGAGGCTTCCCTAGACCCTATGTAGGGGGCTACCTGCCCCTTGCAAACACCTAGAGAGGGGGGGCTTCTGCCCCCCCTGTGACTCCCCCACGCGTGAGACTAATCGTGGAAAGAATATAACACATACACAACATTCTCCCACTTGTTGTTTTCTTTCCACCTGGGGGCACAAGAGAGATTAGTCATTATTCCAGCCCTGCAACACCCATTATTTCTCTACACCAGGAGAACTTCTAAGTGCTCACAGAATTCATCAATGCATTTGCAACATTCTTCAAAGTGTCCACCTTTACCAACAACACCTTTTTATCCTCAACCGTATCTCTGAAAAATTGATATTTAACATCAATGTGCTTTTCCTTTGAATGATAAGTAGGGTTCTTAGCCAATAAAATTGAACTTTGGCTATCACAGTCTATCCTTATAGCTCACTCCACAAACCCCATACTTGAACACAATCTCTACAACCAAACTGCTTCCTTGCTTGCATGAGTGGCTGCCATGTATTCTAGCTCTGTAGTTGAAAGAACCACTAGAGACTGTATTTTACTCATCCAACTGACTGCACCTCCAAATAGGATAAACACATAACCACTTGTATATCTTATTTGGTCCAAATCTCCAACCCAATCTGCATCAACAAAACCATGGATGTCCAAAAATCTATCCAATCCTGGTATTCCCTCGTAGCACAAACCATAATCACTAGTGTCACGCAAATATCTAAAAACTCACTTCACTATTGTCCAATGCTCCTTCCCTGGTTTTGACATAAACCTGCTCAATACTTCCACTGCATGTGCAATGTATGGTCTAGTACAAACCATTGCATACATTAGGCTACCCACTACACTTTCATATGGAACATGTGACATATCCTCCTCTTCTTCTTGTGTCCTGGGACATCGTTCAATAGATAGATTTACACCTATATGAATAAGAACCTTCACTAGTTTACTATCTGCATGTTTAACATACCCAATATTATCTCCACATACTTTGTACGGTTGTTTAGCGAGAGCTTCCTCTTTTACGATCTTTCTTAATTTCCATACCCAAAATATAGTTTGTAGCACCAAGATCCTTCATGTCGAATTTGGAGAACAATTGGGTCTTCAAATCCTAGATAATTTCTTTGTCATTTCCAATTAGTAACATATCATCCACATACAAGAAAAAATAAATAACATGGTCACCAATTAATTTAAAATACACATAGTGATCCTCTTTTCTTCCGGTGAAGCCAAGTCCCTATATATAGGTATCAAATTTCTGATACCACATCCTTGGTGACTGTTCTAACCCATACAGAGACTTTTTTTAACCTGCATACCTATTATTTCTTACCCTTCACCACAAAGCCTTCAGGTTGCTTCATGTAGATCTCCTCTTTCAGATCCCCGTGAAGAAATTTTGTCTTCACATCCATCTGTTATACCTTAAAATCAAATGCAACAACAAAAAATAAAAGTAATCTAATAGTTCTTGTTGGTCTGATTTTATAAAGGTCTTGGTTTGGGTTTAAAGACTTTTCTTGGAGGTTTGGGTTTAAGGGCATTTCTTGGAGGCGAACTAATTTTGCAAAGAATTGTTTTAGGTTTAAGGACTTTTCATGGAAGACATTTCTTGGAGACGGTTTGATTTTTCAAAAAATTGTTTTGGGTTTAAGAAATTTCTTGGACGTATATTCAAAGGAAATTTCTTGGAGGTATGTGATACATTTTTTTGGATGTTTTTTGTTCATTTTTTTTTAAAGTATGGATTTGTGCTTAATTTCGAATTCTTGGAGACGGTCTAATTTTGCAAAGAATTGTTTTGGGTTTAAAGACTTTTCTTGGAGGCGGCCTGATTTTGCAAAGAATTGTTTTGGGTTTAAGGAATTTTCTTGGACGTACATTCAAAGGACATTTCTTGGAGGTATGTAATACATTTTTTTGGATGTTTTTTGTGCTTCATTTTTTTTGAAAGTATGGAGTTGGGCTTAATTTCGAAAAGACATTTTCTGGAAGTATTTTTTGAAGTATTTTTTAAAGTGACGTTTTTTTTTTAAGTTGGAGGCATTTTTTGAAGTGACATTTTTTTAGAGTATGTGTTTTGAGTTGAAGTAAATATTTTGAGCTTCGTTTCATTTTTATAAGACATTTTTTTCTCGAATTTTTTAAAGTAAGTGTTTTGGATTGGAGTATGTATTTTTTGCAAAAAATTTAAAATGATTTTTTTTTTAATTAAATCTTTTGTGATGTTTTTTCTAATTGAGTTATTGTCTGATTTTTTGAAGGAATTTTTTTGAAATTCATACTCTATTATCATCGGAAATCGAAGGACTTGTGCGAGAAAATATGATCGAAAAAGAAACCCTAAGGAACATAGAGAAGAGACGAGACAATATCGTAAAAGGAAGTTAGAAGCCCTCTCAAATATTGAAGAGGAAAATCAACCTCAAGCAGAAATTGAAGCAGGTATGTAAATGTAAATATTATGATCTATTGATATATTTAAAATTTTCCTAGTGTAAAATGTGAAGCTTAATTTTTATTTGATCAATTAACTCAAGAAAAATATTTTGCAATGTAAACAAAGAGAAATATTCCTCAAAACTTTGATGATGAAATACAAAATTTTGAAAGAGAAAGTGAAAGAGATATTGAACCAATGATTGAAGATGGTGAAAATATTGAAATAAATTCAAGTGAAGAAATTGAATCACAAGGTATGTATATATATATATATATATATATATATATATATATATATATATATTGAACACATGCACGTATTATTGAAATTATACATATATTTATTAATTTAGTTATTTATTGTTCATATGTAAACTTATTATGTACTATTTTTTCGAATATGTACAGATGAAATCAGTGTCGATGATGAGATGTTAGAAAATGTTGACACTCACACATATCGAGATAAAAAACCTGACCATGTTATACGATATCGTGTTAACTGCATTTTTGAAAAGTATTTCTTAAATGAGTGGGTGATAGTTCAAGCTCAAATGTTGAAAGGTCTCCTATCATTAAGGAAATTAAAAGAAGCTACGACACTACTGGGTATTCGAAAATCAACCAAAGATAAAAAAATGAAGGAAGATGTGATACAAAATTTAAGTAGTGCTATAAATTCAATTAAGAGATCTAGAGAGAAAGATGTTTCAATTGTACGTAGAGGAATACATATGGAAATGGTTTCATCAAGTACTAAAGAGAATCGTTTGGTAACATCTATGGCATGAGCATTAGGAACCTTGCGAAAAACTTTGCACAAACATCGTAAATTTCGGCTGCAAATAGATGTAAATGATGAACTCGCTTGTTGGAGAGCTATTTGTAGGCAACCATACAAAGATAGACTTGGAGAAAATGTTAAAAAAATAACATATGAATATTGGAAGAACAATTCGCGTGTTTCACCAACTGCAAGACATGTGATGCGAAGAAGAATAGCACGAAATCAGTACGAAGAACATGAAAAACATCTCTTGGAAACCACTCAGATAGAGTTATTCAACAAGTTCAAAGAAGAGAATCATCAAATTCATGTTTCACTCAGTGATTTTGTTCAACAAAAACCATGGTATGTAAAACCTATCACCGTACGCGACACTTGTTGTTACCGTTATCATGTGGAATTTGAGTTATATTATGACACATTCCTTGATTTTGGTAGAAAATTTTGGAAGGATTCACCTCCTCCTTCCACTATTCGTGATTTCATATCTCAAATTCTATGTGAAAGAGAAAGCGATGAACTATTTTACAAAAAGAAATGTGTTGGTGGTAAAAAATGCGATGATTGTGGAAATTTGACTAAATTTCAAAAAAAATATCGTATTGATATAAATGATCAATCATTGTCCAACATGAAAGTGAAATGGAAGAGATACGAATATACCAGTACATCGATTCAAAGTGCAGATAGTGTTAAAAGAATCGAATTACGAGAAGACGAAATTTTTCTAATAGACTTTTTGAGAAAGTTTGAAGCAGAAATTTACAAATACACCATGCATTCCCATAGAGCTCGATAGCAAGACTTGAAATTCAAAAAATCTCGTGAAGTTTTTCCACCAGGAACCATTTTGTCAGTGATTGATTTTGCAGAAAACTACACATTTGCTCCACAAAAAGAAATTCAGAGTGAATACTATCACTCTGACCAAGTCTCCATGCTCGTCCATATTCTATATAGACATGCTGAACAAAATGTCGATCATATAGAAAGCACGAGTGAAAATCAACATATCATTAAAGAATATCACTTTTATATCAGTGACGATCGTACACATGATACATGTTTTGTACAACATTGTTTTGGAAAAATTTATGATTCCTTGAAAAATCATGGAATAACATTCAATGAACATTGGATATGGTCAGACGGATGCGCAGGTCAATTCAAATTTGCACGATCATTCTTTTGGTTGTGTTGTCTTCATAAGAAAACCTGCATTAAACATTGTTGGAATTTCTTTGAGACTGGCCATGGAAAAGGAGAACATGACGGTGCAAGAGCATGCATAAAACGAGCACTTCAAAGATATCAAATGAACCACTCTGCAAGCCGACTTGTGAATGCTAAAGAAGTTGTTCAATGGTGCATCGCTGCTCTAAGCCATGAGACTAACCCATCAAGGGAAGTGCGAAGGTACATTCAATTTAATTTTTATTGGAAATCTAATTTTAAACATTGTGTACATTTATCGTGCAATGATTATCTTTGATTGTATTTTGATAGATCATATTTACAAATTCTTCATTTAATTTTCCATATAAAGGTTTTTCTAGCATATTGGGATCGAAGACGTAAATAGATCAATTGGAAATGACGTTGAAACAATAAAAGGGACTCGAAAATTGCATTCAATTAAAACAAAGTCGTCCAGAAATGTGTTTGCATTGGATAAAAGAAAATATTCTTGTTTTTGTGATGTTTGCATAGACAACACAAAATCCAATGACATTTGTGAAAACAAAATGTATGTGAACGATTGGAAACATACAGAGCTAAATACAAAGGGAAAAATGTTTGTTGCAATGTTTGAAGAAATGCAATAAGAGGAAACTACAATATCATCCGATGGTGATCAAGTTTCTGATCTTGTTAGAGAAGGTAACATTTGAATTGCTTTCTAATGATTTAAAGATCTAGAAATAAATTTAAATATGTATAATTTTGTTAAGTTTGTTTTATTGTGTAGGAGATGTTTTTGCTATAATTGCACCTATTGACAACGATGAAAATGTTAAGTATTATATGATGCGTTGCACTGAACGAAAAATGAAATTATTAGAAAACTATAATGATCACGGATTTCAATATGACAGAGGATCTATTATACTGAAAGGTCATTTTTTCAGAAAAACTAATTAAAGTGAGGACTTTGTTTACTTTGAAGACTATGAACCTAATTCCATAAGTTATCAATATAGTCACTTGGTGTGTGCATCATGCATAAAGTTGATAGAGGTTCAATCAAAGAGAAAAACGAAAATTAAGAAATGGAAAATGTCAAAATCCGATCATGAACGGATTATTGAAGATGGCATTCCATTGGAATTTTTTTGATTGAATTGCCCAACAATTTATTCTCTTTGGATTAAATATATTTTAGAACTTCTAGTACGCTCAACTAAAAATTTAGCTGCTTATGTTATTTGTGCAAGTGTTTGCACATGTACAAATTGTTTTGGTACATATGCACGTGCTCTAGTATCAACTAAAAGTATCAAGGATATATACATGTGCATTGATGAAAGATGTTACATGTATCAAGGATATATATATATATATATATATATATATATATATATATATATTCTAGAATGCAATTAATTTTTCAAGTAGTTTTATTATGTGCATTGATGAAAAATGATTCACGTACTCAATATATATGTTCTAGAATGCAATTAACTGGAACTAGTTTTTCTTATGTGCATTGATGAAAAACTAGTTGGATTTTCTGGTAAAAAGTATCCACAATGTAAATAAATCGTCTGCAGTATAGTTTTGTATGAAGATTCCTTTCAGACAAGAGACTCGGAGCACTTCTTCGACTTTTGGTGGGATTTGACCCACATCTCTATTCCTGATTGAAAATCTAGTACAAAATTTGTTTGTCCATTGGTCAGATATGTTCAATGTGCGTTGATGAAAAATGTTACTTACATATTGGATATATATGTTCTAGAATGAAATTAATTGTTCAAGTAGTTTTACTATGTGCATTGATGAAAAATGATTTAAATGTACTCAATATATATGTTCTAGAATGCAATTTTAACTAAAAGTAGTTTTTCTATGTGCGTTGATGAAAAATCGTATTGGATATATACACAAACTTAATGTGCCCAATTTTTCTTGTGAGATTTTCGGGTAAAAAGTATCTGTGCAATGTAAATAAATCATCCATAGTATATTTTTTTACGAATATTCCTTTCAGAAAAGAGACTCGGAGCACTTCTCCGACTTTTGGTGGGATTTGACCCACATCTCTATTCTTGATTGAAAATCTAGTACAAAATTTGTCTGTCTAATGGTCGGATATATGTTCTATGTTCTAGAATGCAACTAACTGAATGTCATCAATTTACCAAATTATAAATCAACAAGGCTACCTATTTGAGTGCATTAATGACATTGACCCAATTTCAACAAACATATATATGTACTAGAATTATATTTCCAATTAAAATTAAAGGGATAATTTGTACATATATCTACTTCTTTAAACTCTTTTTTCAATTAGAGCTCAATTGATACATGGTTAGTTGCATTGAAAAGCTATGTTCTTCCTATTGGAAATTTTTTCACTCAAACAAGACTATGTAGAGATCAAAAGCAATCTTAAGATTCCAAATGTACTTCAACCATCCAAAACTTGAGTTTTAAAAACTTTTTGATTAAATCAAAACAATACAAGTCACATAGGAGTCTTCTATCTAAGCCAAATGTAGATTGAAACCATCCAAAAATTAGATCAAAACATTTAACATTATATCAAAACATTTAACATTTAACATTAAACAAAAATTAAAGGGATTTACATATAACTACTTCTTTACTCTTTTTTATTAAATCAAAACAATACTTCACATGGGAGTCTTCCATCTAGGCCAAATGTAGATTGAAACCATCCAAAACTTAAATCAAAACATTTAACATGTTATATCTTGAAACATTTAACATTTAACATTAAATCAAAATTAAGGGGATTTACATATAACTACTTTAATCTTTTTGAATATATCAAAACAATACTTCAAATAGGAGTATCTTCCATCTAGGCCAAATGTAGATTGAAACCATCCAAAACTTAGATCAAAACATTTAACATTTAACATTAAATCAAAATTAAAGGGATTTACATATACAACTACTTCTTTACTCTTTTTTATTCAATCAAAACAATACTTCACATGGGAGTCTTCCATCTAGGCCAAATGTAGATTGAAACCATCCAAAACTTAGATCAAAACATTTAACATTATATCAAAACATTTAACATTTAACATTAAATCAAAATTAAAGGATTTACATATATATAACTATAATGAACATAATGTACATAGTGAGACCCGTCTCCTGAGTTGCCTAACTAGCCAACACAAAGGGGGTCTAAATAAAAAAACAGAAAAGGGGCTGCCCATAACCAGGAAAAAGCTAAAGAGGACCTGACATCAGGCTAGCTATCGATGTGTGTAAGAGGATTCTCCTACACAATTGGACAATTTTAGTCCTATGGATCATCATCTACTCCCTTGGAGTGCTGGGAGGAGTTGTTGTTGCTTGCGCCATCGCTACTGGAGCTCGTCGAGCCAGATTTGACTGGAAGAGCTGCCAACTTCTTGGTGTCTCGGGGCTGATGGGTTGGGATGGTGGACTTTCTCCATCGCTTCCTGGAACTAGAAGCACCTTCATCTTGCGGCTCCTCCTGAAAAGAGATGGAGATGGTCGCCGTAATTCGCGGTCTGACCATAGCGCTGGTGAAGTGAAATTGTGCTTCATTGCTTGCTAGAGGAGGGTGGCTACCTGTGTCATGGATGGAAAGAGGAGGGCGAGAGCCAGCACTCCTGCCCCCTCCATCCCATACCCCCACCTTCCCTTCTGCAACGCATCCATTGTCTACGCATAGGGTCTTCCATAGGCCAAATGTAGATTGAAACCATCAAAAACTTAGATCAAAACATTTAACATTATATCAAAACATTTAAAACATTTAACATTAAATCAAAATTAAAGGGATTTACATTAAATGTAGATTAAAATGGTATCCAAAACTTAGTTTTAAATTTTTTTTGATTATATCACAACATTACTTCACATGATTAATGTACTTCAACCATCCAAAACTTGGGTTTTAAAAACTTTTTGATTATATCACAACATTACTTGACATGCCATCCAATTGTAGTTCAACTATCCAATAAAAACATTTAATATTATATTACATGTGCCAAATGTAGATTGAAACCATCCAAAACTTAAGTTTTAAAAACTTTTTGATTATATATCATGCAACATTACTTCACATGCCATGCCAATTATAGTTCAAATATCCAATAGAAACATTTAACATTATACCACATGTGCCAAATGTAGATTGAAACCATCCAAAACTTAAGTTTTAAAATTTTTTTGATTATATATCATGCAACATTAAAACATTAAACATTTAAAACATTAAATATCACATGCGAAATGTAGATTGAAACCATCCAAAACTTGAGTTTTAAAAACTTTTTGATTATATCATACATAACATTACTTCACATGCCATGCCAATTATAGTTCAACTATCCAATAAAAACATTTAACATTATATCACATTCCAAATGTAGATTGAAACCATCCAAAAATTAACTTTTAATTTAACAAAAAATTATAGATCACAACATTACTTCACATGCCAAATGTACTTCAAGCATCCAAAACTTAAATTTAAAAAACAAAACAAATTATAACACATCATTATATAACATGCCAAATTTAGTTAAGAAGCAAAACAAAACTTAAATTTAAAAAACAAAACAAATTATAACACATCATTACATAACATGCCAAATGTAGTTCAGATGACAACATTAATTTATAGATGACAACATTACTAGTAGTTCAATTATCCAAAACTTAAAAGTTTTAAAAACCAAAAAAATTATATAACAACATTACTTCACATTCACATGCCAAAAGTACTAAAACCATCCAAAATTTAACTTTTTGGAACAAAACAAATTATATTAACACTGTAATAAAATATGTCCAAAAATTATAGATCTCACAAGTATCAAACTGTATCAAGTTATATATATATATATATATATATATATATATATATATATGACAGTGCATCTAGATAATATATAAAAAATAAAATTTAAGACTATCTAAATCTTGAAATCAAATCTAAAAATCATGTCCATCAAATAGAGATGGATCTAGCGTCTTTCCTATCAGGGTCTTAATCCGCGCACTAGCATGTGAAGCATGGGAAACCTACATACACAATGCACATGTACTTGAACATTAAAATTTGATGTTTTAAAAATGAGTGAGAATATATATAGAACTTCATGTAAAAAACAAAATATAACAAAAAAATCATGCAATACCTCATGAGGTTCCCTCTCCATTTGATAACCTGCAACAAGTTACACCCCCATGGGAACATCTGCAATGGTAAACTGTACAATATACATGTACAATTATCTATATATATATTAAAAAATTTCAAATGAAAATGCACGTGTACATATATAAACTTATTTTCAATAATATTAAAAAAAAAGTTAGACAACTTGTTCAAATGGTTGAAATGGTGTGGATGTTCCTATCTCCGTCGCTAGAGTCCGTGGATTAAAGAAATCTTCTATAGGAACCTAAATTCAAAAAATTTAAAATAAGTCAAAATATATATATATATATATATATATATATATATATATATATCTCAATTTTTAATGAAACATTTTGAGGTGGAATATATATATAAAACTTAAACATACATTTTAAAAGTGAAAAATTGTCCATAATTGTGGCTCATATCCTAAGGAAGTAGAAGGTACATCTCCCAAGGAAGAAGAAGGTACCGCCATCCCAAAAACATCGGACGGAATCAGAATCTATTAAAACATTTTATCATTATATATACATACATGTACATGTGTGCACAATTATTTATTTTAAAATATCACTTAAAAAACACTAACATTTGCCAACATATCTTGATGGTGAGACCCATTTGCATTGTTTGAACCAGAGGTCCCGAATGTGATATTCACATTTTCGTCATGCATCATGCGTGACAACTGCAAATGGTGTTTTAACATATAATGATACATTTTTGTTAGATTAATGTACATACAAATAAATGTATACATGTACATACACATGTATTTATTACAAATTGTACACATGTATATGTATGTTAAAATAATTTCAAACCCTAAGGTCATTAATACATACTGTTCCTGTGCCCTCTTTCTCATGAAGAATCAGGTCTTGAAAACCATTGCGACATTTTTTTGCATATATTCGGAGATATTCAACATTCATGTTGTCAATCTCTTCATCTGTACAATACACAAAATTGGCACGTGCATTTTCACGTGCTCTTTGTCGATTTAGAAAAGCATCGACTCCACCCAATCCACTGTAAACATTTTCGATCATGACATCCCTTGCTTCTCGATTTATTTGAGAAGTCACATCCATCTTTGACCGCAGAGTTTCGACCCGAAAAGGTCGACTCACCAATGGTGGCTTTGGGCGAGGAAACTCCACATCTCGCTTAGCACCCTTACGGTCATACAATCGACCTTTCCCCGGACCAAAAAATTCTGACGGAAGGTCATTGTAGTTGGGTTTCATACCCAAAAAAAATTCTGCGTAAAACAATTGTGCAAAATAAATAGGAACCTCGTCGTTCCATGGGAGCCTTCCATAGGCTGCAAGGTGCCTATCATACAAATAGCGAGCTATATTTGGGTGCTTGAAATATTGCACCTTCATCATTTTTATTTTTGGCCTTTCCTTGAAATTAAACATTGACTTCGCCATATCTTTTGTAACTCTTTGTTTTACATCCTCCCATTTATCTGGACCCATTACTATTTCCTTTCTCTTTCTCATCACTTCTACAAATATATCAGTCGTTGGCCCAAGATTTTTGTACACACATTTACAATTTTTCCCAATGAATGTGTAACTATTTCGAGGCTTTGTCGACTCTCAGCAGGTAGAGTCAAAGCCACGAGATCTCTCCGCAATTTTTCATGAAGTTTTTCACACCTTTGTAAGGTGCATTGCGCCATGTTTGTTTCCCATGGTATATCAGAAATGTTGGCTGGATAAGTTGTGCTGGGTAGACAACCTTCTTCTTGAATGTAGCGTTCTACCCTGCGTCTATTTTGACCAATATTTGGAACATTTTCAGCCTCTGCATCAATATATATATAATTTCGTATATTATAAAAAACACATGTAAAAAAATTTGTACAAATTCAATGAAAAAAATATTGAAATTGATGGCAACCTTGACGTGGTTGGTTAGCATCTTCTCCACCATGAAACTGTTGAGACCCAGAACGACCCTGCTGAGAACCAGCACCACCAGTCGTTGATTGGCCTTCAGGGGAATAAATATCACCCCCTTCACGCAACCTGCTACCACTCATTGATGGCCCTCTAAGGGGATTTGAACCACCACCAACCTCTCAAGACGAGAGAGAAGCTTCATAAACAAATACGAATTTATAATCAATTGAAAAATACATTCATGTGTACATATAAATACATGTACATATTCATTGATTAAATTGTGTGAACCATACCACGACTGGGTGAACCATGGGCATGCTCCATGGATGGAGTAGAGACCCTTCTCTTCTTAGCTCCTAAAAATTAAAAAATGAAACTTATTAACAACTAATTTAACTCACAAATTTAATAAAAAATCAATTCCATATGTACACACATGTATGGAGATTTAAGATTATATTTAAATACCGTGAACATCCCCCGATCCCTGAACCCCCATATGGGATTCGGTTGATCTTCATCGTTCATCCTCCATGATATATATATCTATTGGTGGAAATTTACACAAAATAGATTTCAGAAAATCAATTTGTAATTTAGTGTACACAAATTATGTAGAACACAACTTTCAAAGCAATAATTGATGTGTGAAACTCAATTTAAGCAAAAAAAAATTATAAAAATGATAAGTTCACCAAATTGCGCTTTACATGGTGGGAGCACACTTGTTATAAAATTGAAAAAAACACATGGTCATTAAAAAAGAAGTGAAACTGCATTTAAACAAACTCCATTTAAACAAAAATTTGTTGAAGTCCCCGCATTTTAATTTTATAAAAATGTGAAGTTCACCACTTGTTGCAAATGTGAAGTTCACCAAGTTGCACTTTACATGGTGTGGTGGGAGCACACTTGGTATATAATTGAAAAAAACACATGGTCATTAAAAAAGACGCATTTATAAGTACACAACACACACATATCCAATATATGTTACAATGTCCATCAATAAATTTTGAAGGAGAGCGTCTCAACACTAATTCATCTTTGAGAGATGAATCTTGAATTCTTGAAGAAGAGCATCTCAAAACCAATTCATCTTTGAGAGATGAATCTTGCATTGGCATTGCTCTGTATAATTCTAATTCATCTTTGATAGATGAATCATGAATTGGCATTGCCCCACGCAATAGATCAGCAGACATCTTATTCACATTTGTACAATGCCTTATACTAAAAAATTGAAATTGGCTAACAATATTGTTTTCTATTCCATGCAGTTCTTTTAGCCTCTCCTTCTTAACTTGGCACACACCATTCATCTGGTTGCACACAAGTTCAGAATTGGTGAAAACTACAATTCCATTTGATCCATACTCCATCGTTGTTCCCAAGCCTTCTATCAATCCAATATAATATGCCTCATTGTTTGTTGTTCTTCCTGGTATATTCATTTTCCTTTGGACGACTTTGCTAGTCGCAATATTGGAAAGTACATATGTAATCACTGCTTTCCCTGGATTGGGATAGCAAGAAACTTCTATGCATAATTTCCATTTTTCAACCATATTTAATGGTTTTCTTATCCCTGAAAAAAAAACAAATTCAATAAAAATATATATATTAAATCGACATTTATTGCAAATGCATGAGAAAAATGACACAAGATCATGAGGTAAATGACATGTGCATTGTTTATCTTAAAGTTTGACTTAAAAAGTTTATGGTAGAGTTCACATCTAAAATTAATGGGAGGAAGCCTTTAGTTTGTGGGAGAAATGACACATGTACACAATTTACCTTAAAGTGGTTGTGTTTTATGGATATTAGAGGAAGCCTTTAGTTTGTGGGAGAAATGACACATGTACACAGTTTACCTTAAAGTGGTTGTGTTTTATGGATATTAAAATGAAGAACTTCTATTTAGATCCATTCCAGAGATTGACTGTAGGGGCATTTACTGGATATGTCACCTTTCACAAAAGATGAGATCCAGAGGCTACCTGGCCCTTTACATACTCTACCTATAGAACTTGTAGAAGTAAACACTACCTATCCCAATTTTACCGTGTGAAGGGTGTAGAGGACCCGTGGAATCACTCAAGGTTGTATTATTAAACCTTTGGTTTAATGATCTTCAACCTTTGGTTGTACTTTGAAGGTCCTTGACCTTCATCCTTCAACCTTTGGTTGATCTTTCCTTAAACCTTTGGTTTAATGATCTTCAACTGTTGGTTGTAGATCCTTCAACCTTTGGTTGTCCTTCATCCTTAAACCTTTGGTTTAATGATCTTCAACCGAAGGTTGTAGATCCTTCAATCGTTGGTTGTATATCCTTCAATATTTGGTTGTTGTTATGGGTTCAACCTTTGGTTTGTTGTACTTTCAGCCTTTGGTTTAATGAAAAGTTCCTTGACCTTACTCATTGGGTAAGCCCAACCTTCCTTAAACCTTTGGTTTAATGATCTTCAATCGTTGGTTGTAGATCCTTTAGGATGGGTTCCACCCATTCCTTCCTATGGTTGATCCTTCAACCTTTGGTTGTCCTTCATCCTTAAACCTTTGGTTTAATGATCCTCAACCAACGGTTATAGATCCTTTAGGACAGGTTCCACCCATTCCTTCCTATGGTTGATCCTTAATGGCCCTATAAGAGCATAGGGTCCCATACATATAGTTATATGGCCCTATGAGGGCATGGGGTCCCATCAGTAATGGCCCTATAAGGGCATGGGGTCCCATCATATGGGTGATATGGCCTGATATGCTTGATAATAATCAGATCATATCATAACATTAATCAACTGTAAGGACCTTGAATGGCCCTATGAGGGCATAGGCTCCCATCAGTAATGGGAGGGCCTTCCATGACATGTTGAAGGACCTTATAGACCCCCTTAAGGGGGCATAGAGGCTTATTATCCTAATGGTTGGGCAGACCCTAGGATCTCTAAGTGTAGCTATAAGGAGGCAATAAGGCCTTCAATGATATGCTAATGGCCCCTCTTCTCCGTGGGGGTGTGCTACACGGAGTCCACTTACCTCCTGAGGGCTGGGCCGTTGAGACCAGTGACCTAACTTGAGGGCATATTCGACTGTTAAAATGATGGTGACCTCTTGAGGGTCATATCCTACTGGATAGTTGACCTAACTTGAGGGGTGTAATAAATAGGCTTTTTCCTGAGAGGGCCATAGAGGACCATTTAAGGCATGTTGGAGGAATTGATGGAAACGTTACCTCCTGAGGGCATCACTAGAATGGGCTCTACAAGATATTAAGGTAAATCTATATATCTATTAAGTGTTTCAATAGAAGTGTAATAATAATTTCAAAAATAAAATATTCTACTTCCTTCAATCACTATTTACATATCATCAGTGATTTACATATCATCATAAAGTACCACTTCCTCACACAACAAGTCTTTGAGAAAATAGTGAAGATGGAATACATACCCACAAAGCCTCTTGTTAGAGAAGCATTTGAATATGTGAGAAACAAATTAGGAATAGTTTTTGTAAATTATCTTGTTAGAGAACCATTTGAACATGTGAGAAACAAATTAGGGATAGTTCTTGTAAATTATTGTCACTTATTTGACTTCAAAAAAAGAGCCTATGAAATTGAGTGCAATATCTATGTGGTAGAGTACACAATATCTACGGGGGAGAATACAATATATTTGACTTCAAAAGAAGAGCCTATGAAATTGAGTGCAATATCTATGTGGGAGAGTACACAATATCTAAGGGGGAGAATAGATATAAGGAAGGAATAGAAAGAGTAACAAAAAACATATGATTGTGTCAATAATTTGAAGTAGTCAAGAAAGATAACAAAGGACCATCAAAATTGAGTGCAATATCTATATGATCAAGTGTCAATAATTTGAAGTAGTCAAGAAAGATAACAAAGGACCATCAAAATTGAGTGCAATATCTATATGATATCTATATTCAATCAAGTGTCAATAATTTGAAGTAAATAAAGATAACAAAGGACCATCAAAATTGAGTGCAATATCTATATGATTGTGTCAATAATTTGATAATTTGAAGTAGTCAAGAAAGATAACAAAGGACCATCAAAATTGAGTGCAATATCTATGTGGGAGAGTACACAATATCTAAGGGGGAGAATACAATATAAGGAAGGAATAAAAATAGTAACAAGAAGCATATGATTGTGTCAATAATTTGAAGTAGTCAAGAAAGATAACAAAGGACCATCATCAAATTCAAATTGAAAGATCAAGTAGTCTTCTTCATGAAGAAGAAGCAGTAACTAGGTTCATCATTTAAAGGGTTCATTTTTTAATGAAAAATTTATGAATAATATGGAATGAATCATTGTACATTATGATAAATCTTGTATTTAAATGACATTTGATCTATGAATAAAAAAGAAAATGGGATCATCTCTTCATATATATATGTGTGTGTGTAAGAGAGAAATAAAAAGCAAAGGTAATTCCACCAAGCCTAAAGGAGCATGTCCTAATACATTAAATTATGTCCTAATACATTAAATTATGTTTGTTTTCTAGAAGCATTAATCATGAAGAGTCATGAGATCCACATTTCGACCATACTATTTTCAAGTTAAAGGAGCATGTCCTAATACATTATTATGTTTGGTTTCTAGAAGCATTAATCATGACTTTTCTTTGAGATCCACATTTCCATCATACTATTTGCAAGTTCACATTTCCATCATGCTATTTGCAAGTTCTATATAAAGATATGTAGTCTAATAACTAATTAGTTCACATTTCCATCATGCTATTTGCAAGTTCTATATGAAGATATGTAGTCTAATAACTGATTAGCAAGTTGTGATGTCCTAATAAATTATTATGTTTGGTTTCCATCATACTATTTTCAAGTTCTATATGAAGATATGTAGTCTAATAACTATACAGTATAGCCCATATAACATATAACGACCTTTGACAGTATGAGCAAAGAGTCAAAAAACAGAGAGGCCTCCCAGCAGAGTTCCACCTGTTCATCAAGGTAAGCAACATAATATCGGAAGTGAAACAATGACACCACTAAACATATGTGAATTTAGATATTAAATTGAAATTTATTGCAAATGACATGTGCATGGTTTATCTTAAAGTTTGACTTAAAAATTTTATGGTAGAATTCACATCTAAAATTAATGGGAGGAAGCCTTTAGTTTGTGGGAGAAATGACGTGCATGTAAACAGTTTACCTTAAAGTGGTTGTGTTTTATGGATATTAAAATGAAGAACTTATATTTAGATCTATTCCAGAGATTGACTGTAGGGGCATTTACTAGATATGTCACCTTCCATAAAATATGAGATCCAGAGGCTACCTGGCCCTTTACAGACTCTGCCTATAAAACTTGTAGAAGTTGAGAAATTTACATTGACAACATATAGAGATTCAACTAGGCTTGTGAAAAGTACAAGTGGACAATGTATAATTCTACTTAGAAGAGTCTTTGGTTTAATGGTTAAGCAAGAAAGAGTTGTTACTTTCTCTATCTAGAGTAGAAGTGGAATACATAGTAGTTACTTATTTTTGAGTGTTTTGGATGAAATGGGCTCTACAAGATATTAAGGTAAATTTCTTTTTGAGTGAGTAGAAGTGGAATACATAGTAGTTACTTCTTTTTGAGTGTTTTGGATGAAATGGGCTCTACAAGATATTAAGGTAAATTTATTTTTGAGTGAGTAGAAGTGGAATGTACATAGTAGTTACTTCTTTTTGAGTGTTTTGGATGAAATGGGCTCTACAAGATATTAAGGTAAATTTCTTTTTGAGTGTTTTGGATGAAATGGGCTCTACAAGATATTAAGGTAAGGTAAATTTCTTTTTGAGTGTTTTGGATGAAATGGGCTCTACAAGATATTAAGGTAAGGCAAATTTCTTTGAGTGTTATGGATGAAATGGGCTCTACCAGATATTAAGGTAAATATATATATCTATTAAGTGTTTCAATAGAAGTGTATTAATAATTTCAAAAGTAAAATATTCTACTTCCTTCAATCACTATTTACATATCATCATAAAGTACCACTTCCTCACACAACAAGTCTTTGAGAAAATAGTGAAGATGGAATACATACCCACAAAGCATCTTGTTAGAGAAGCATTTGAATATATATGTGAGAAACAAATTAGGAATAGTTCTTGTAAATTATCTTGTTAAAGAACCATTTGAACATGTGAGAAACAAATTAGGGATAGTTCTTGTAAATTATTGTCACTTATTTGACTTCAAAAGAAGAGCCTATGAAATTGAGTGCAATATCTATGTGGGAGAGTACACAATATCTAAGGGGAGAAATACAATATATTTGACTTCAAAAGAAGAGCCTATGAAATTGAGTGCAATATCTATGTAGGAGAGTACATAATATATAAGGGGGAGAATAGATACAAGGAAGGAATAAAAAGAGTAACAAAAAGCATATGATTGTGTCAATAATTTGAAGTAATCAAGAAAGATAACAAAGGACCATCAAAATTGAGTGCAATATCTATATGATCAAGTGTCAATAATTTGAAGTACAGAAAGATAACAAAGGACCATCAAAATTGAGTGCAATATCTATATGATTGTGTCAATAATTTGATGATTTGAAGTAGTCAAGAAAGATAACAAAGGACCATAAAAATTGAGTGCAATATCTATGTGGGAGAGTACACAATATCTAAGGGGGAGAATACAATATAAGGAAGGAATAAAAATAGTAACAAGAAGCATATGATTGTGTCAATAATTTGAAGTAGTCAAGAAAGATAACAAAGGACCATCATCAAATTAAAATTGAAAGATCAAGTAGTCTTCTTCATGAAGAATAAGCATTAACTAGGTTCATCATTTAAAGGGTTCATTTTTTAATGAAAAAATTTATGAATAATATGGAATGAATCATTGTACATTATGATAAATATTGTATTTAAATGACATTTTATCTATGAATAAAAAAGAAAATGGGATCATCTCTTCATATATATATATGTGTGTGTAAGAGAGAAATAAAAAGCAAAGGTAATTCCACCAAGCCTAAAAGAGCATGTCCTAATACATTAAATTATGTCCTAATACATTAAATTATGTTTGGTTTCTAGAAGCATTAATCATGAAGAGTCATGAGATCCACATTTCGACAATACTATTTGCAAGTTAAAGGAGCATGTCCTAATACATTATTATGTTTGGTTTCTAGAAGCATTTATCATGAAGAGTCATGAGATCCACATTTCCATCATACTATTTGCAAGTTCAAATTTCCATCATGCTATTTGCAAGTTCTATATGAATATATGTAGTCTAATAACTAATTAGCAAGTTGTGATGTCCTAATACATTATTATGTTTGGTTTCCATCATACTATTTGCAAGTTCTATATGAAGATATGTAGTCTAATAACTATACAGTCTAGCCCATATAACATATAACGACCTTTGACAGTATGATCAAAGAGTCAAAAAACAGAGAGGCCTCCCAGCAGAGTTCCACCTATTCATCAAGGTAAGCAACATAATATCGGAAGTGAAACAATGACACCACTGAACATATGTGAATTTAGAATGATTTCAACTCTTTTTTCAAAGGAGAAAAAACCTTGTTTCATATATTGATAACAGTTCATATACAAAATCCTCTTAATATACCCATAACAGGTTATCAATTATAAAAGATCAGATTCTGTCTCATACAGAAATACATTACAACAGTATAAAAGACAATATGTAGTCACATTACAAAAACACATTACAACAGTATAAAAGACAATATGTAGTCACATTACAAAATATCAGATTCTGTCTCATACAGAAATACATTACAATAGAATAAAAGACAATATGTGGTCACATTACAACAGTAGATCATTCTAGTTCAATCATTCCAGCGTTGAGGAATCGAGAGAAGGCTCAGTAACGGCATAAGCTTAACAGTGGTGGTAAAATTACAAGCACAAGGCGAGAATCAGCTAGAGCAGATGAAATTGATGGATCCACAGGAACAGTAACAACTGCAGCAACCGAATTCATATCATACTACCAAAAATTCAACATACACCTTACAACAAAAGGTAATGAAATTTAAAGCATAAAAAGAGTGCACAACAGTCCAGTGAGGCTTCTGCTAGCAAGGTGGCAGCCACCAAGTGGTAGAGAACTAGAAGAGGAGACAAAGAAGTAGTTGTTCCCTGGAACTTGTGATTCAAGAGAGGTCACAAAGTGGTTATTTTTTCAATATTTCCCTCAAATATGTGGGACTGACTTAGGCATCCAACGTAAATTTGCGAGAGAAAGGGTGTCGTGTAGTGCTCATGAGGCCTATCAAGTTATCTCTTATTGTTGGGGTTATAATGGGTCCTGCCACCTTAGTTTGGTTATTCATGCTCTACGTCTCCCATATCCATAATTGTATAAAAGCTAGTCCTATTCCCCTAGCCTTCCTCGTGTAGGAAAGCACTCGAGAAAGCAAGTCATAAGGCAATATCAAAGCATTAGTCACTGGCTTCAGACAGAACATTCACCAGTTGGATTTACCAGCTCTAAAGATGAAAATAATGAGTGTTTTACAAGCAGGACCCAACCTTTATGGACAATGAAATGCTCTCTTGAAGCTATTTCATTTCATTTCAAAATTTAGCGGTAAAGAATATCCCTAAGAATAATCCACCAAATGGGGTTCCTGGCACTTGCAACTTGCCTTCCTTGTGTAGGCATTCCTCATGTAGGAAAGCACTCGAGAAAGCAAGTCATAAGGAAATATCAAAGAATTAGTCACGGGCTTCAGACAACACATTCACCAGCTAGATTTACCAGCTCTAAAGATGAAAAGAACGAGTGTTTTACAAGAAAGACCCAACCTTTATGGACAACGAAATGCTCTCTTGAAGCTATTTCATTTCATTGATTACCTAAGCAGTAAAGAAGATCCCTGAATCCACTAAATGGGGTCTGGCACTTTCAACTTGCCTTTCTCTTACCGTAGTGCAGAACATAGAAATCCATTTATATAGGATCTATACATAAGATGTTGCATTTCTATGTAGCAGAGCACCAAATATAGTAATGGGGTTAACAGGTGAGCTCTAAACCTCTTAAATGAATTTTCTATCACTAAGGAAGTTAAGAAAGAATATCCTAAGGATAATTTACCATCGACAAGTCCACCCACCATAAAGAAAATAATCAAAGCTATAGGGAAGATCCTCCGAGGTAAAATCAAGAATAGGAGACAAGGAATGGGAGTTACCTAGTAGTTCGCTCGCTTGAGGCTACCGAAGATAATCACCAACAGAGTGAACAAAAGCAGCCCCAGACCAACAGTAGTGCCGCAACATATCATTGAACAGAACAAAAACAGAAAATAGCGTGAAGAAACAGTGAAACACAGACTTGGGAAACAAATGAACTTCGTGGGCGATATATTTATAAGAAGTAGTTCGGCCGAACTTTTTAAGAGTAAAAGTTCGGCCAAACTTTTGTTGCCCGTTTTCCCATCTCCAACAAAAATTCTGTTTGCCCACGCTATTAGTGTGTCGTTAGTCTAAACGGAAGAACGAGTTCGGCCGAACTTTCTCATAAAGTTTGGCCAAACTATTGCCGAAAAAAAAATTGCGCCCCTGATTCTCACAAAAGTGTAACCCAGCTTCTCATATCCGCCCCTACACCTATACGTTAGACGTTCACTCATTGTCGCACATTTTGGTGTTTCTAAGAAAGCATCTATCCAATGTGTCCAATGCATTCCTACTTTGGTTCCCATTGCCACACATGTTTAGGGATTCTTCTTAGTGCGCCTTGTAAGTACCCTCTTAGGGCCCTGAGGAAAAGCTCCTTAGGGGTAGTGCATTTTGGCACCAACATTGGCTTGATGGGGGACAATGGGTCATTGTGGCATGTTGATAACTTGTAGTTCCAATTCCTTTTTTGGGCTATGGTATCCTTCAACCTGAATTCTTTCCTCCTCTTATAACTTTCTTATTGCGGACTTGGAAAATTACAACATTGAAGGAAAATTCTTGCAATGAAATTATCATAAACATAATCTTTTTCTTTCTTTTTTTTCTCTTTCTCTTTTTTCTTGTAATGGGAAAGAAGAACTTTAGGGAAGAATTTCTTTAGGAACCTGCCATTGACAGGCCCCCTAGGAAATATCCTTTTAGATATTATAACTAGTATGTTTTTTTGTCAATGAATTTTTGTACTTGAAACAAACCAATCCATAAATTGTAAAATTTCCCATGCTTGCCTTTGATTTCCCTGATTGAGTCCCATATAAGTACCAGATAGCCCTCTAATAAATTCCTTTACTTTTCCATTTTTTCAATCATAGCCTTCACTTTTTTTTGGTATGATTTTTTATTGTGTAGGATATCTTCCCTTTGTTGTTGAGGTTTGATGAGATGGTATATCCTCTTTTACATTGAGTTTTGTGTCCCATATTTTAATAGTAACTTCATCACTAGTATAACCAAATTTACTAGGAATATCATGTATGTGTCATATACTAGTTGATAAGGTGGGATACTTATGGATATCTTTGTGTTGATTGTGTCTACCTACAAAGAATATTTTTGATTTACTACTTAGGGGTAAAATGCATAGGTGGTAGTTGGAGTAGTATCTCTCTCGGGCCTTCCCAGGACCCAAGGAAGATAGTAATATTAGCTGCAACATTCACAAAGATAGTATATGCATGTTTATAATAGTACTTGATTGACAAAGTGAAGTAGGGAATGATTACCTCGATGTATAGTGTTGATATGTTGGAGAGCTCAATGCAGTGTGGTGAAAGTCTGCCTCTTGAGCTCCAAGTCTGGATCCTCCAAGAAAACAACGAGCTAGTGTAATATTCACAATGTTATCATGATAGAAAACCAAATACAAACATATATCAAACAAGAAATCATATAATTCTAAGCCACTTATAACATGCGTCTCTAACAAATAATTGAATAGATGCAATAACAAGATACCAAGTGGAAAAAATAGAGGTAGTTCTATTATATTAAATGAGGGAAGATTACCACCATCAGTTTGGTCAAGCTTCCCTTAGTGCTTCAACTCCAAGCTCTCCCTCCCCAATATCCTAGTGTGACAATGCCTAGGCAAATATTTCTCAATGAACCAAGCCAACCATGAAAACTCACACTAACAAAAGTTTTCTTCTCACACAATCAACCTTTTGACCTTTGAAAATGAGACCTTGCCTCCAATTTATAAGAGTTTGGGAGGATAAACCTTTCCATTCTTCTCCATTACTTTAATTAGGTAAAAATCCATGATGTTTCCATTATTTTATAGCTTTTTCCCTCTTTGGATGCTTAGTTACATTTATAAATTTCCAATCAGATGCCTGCACTACAGGTTGCCAGCGTTTTGGACTGACTCCTTGAGAAACACAGGTAACTCTGCCCTTTAGGAAAAACAATGTGTTAACCTAGGCACTTACGCTCCCTACAAGAGGTAGGGAAGCGTTATAACTCGGCCTAACAGTTTAAGGGGTGCATTACCATGGAAAAATAGGTATCTATCTAGGTCAATTTCTTCCTTCCATGTGTCCCTGTCCTCTGAGCTGATGAGGAGGTCATTTGTAGTATAACATTTACATCATAAGCATTATTTTTCTTCTTCAAAATTCTTTTAATGATTCTTATTAGATTCTTGTTAGAATAGTTGGCTAATCCATTTCCTTGTGGGTAATAAACCATCAAATGTACTAGTTCAATTCCATAGTCCTGAAAAAATTGTATCTTTTTGAAAGACTTGAAGGATTTCATATTTTCTTTCATGATATTTATGAGTATGCCAAATATTGAAAGAATGTTAACTTCCAAGAATTATATTATGATGTTCTTGTTGGCCTTCTAGGTAGGAATTTCTTCCACCCACTTGGTTAAGTAATCTATCACCATGGGGATGTACTTTTTATTTCATCTTGAGTTTGGATGGATCTCACCATTAAAATAAATCCCCCATTGCTATAATGGAGCTTTAAATTTCATTTGTTTCAACAAGAGAGAATTTAACTTTTCTTTGTCAATGAATCATTAGCATTCTAGGCAGGCCCTGACAACAACACTAGTATCTATGAATAAGGATGGCCAATATTATCCTTCTCTCATAATATTGTATATAGTATATTTCCAATATTGGTGTCCTCCATAGATTCCACAATTAATATTTTCAATGGGCTCCTATACTTGATATTATGTAACACATGTGAGTAGCACTCTAGTAGGGTCTTCCCAACATAAGTTTTTCCAGACAATACAAAGCTTGATTACCGTTGCTTCCTTTCAAGGTATCTTCGATACACCTAATTAGCCTACAT